>JACJUY010005283.1:10091-59539 GCA_014220935.1 Platorchestia sp. MABIK | reverse complement strand
TCAATTGAACTTGAAGTTAAAAGTACACAACAGGACTCTGAAGGTATTGCCCTCTTTGACTCGACTTATTCTCTAGTTCATGACACCAGTGAGTGCAATATTGAGTGTGATGATACATCAGGGCACGTTGCATTAGCGGTACGGTGTGTACACCTCACCATCCCGACAGAAAAATTTTGCTCCTGCCGTTGATAATTACGAGGCAAAGATGCATTTGTCTGACCTACCACAACTTCAGTATAAATTACATATATTCGAAGTTTTACATTTAATCTTATGTCACTTTTTATCTTAATTTATTAAATTTTTGGCTTACAATGATTGTGAAACCAGCTCTCAAAGACTTAAGTATTGCAAGACGTTAAGAGTTGGACGTTGCAAACATAATTTTATTGAGAATTATCGTTCACCTTAAGTGTATTAGAGCGACCTACAGTCTAAACTCGTGTTGCAACCAGCTGTATTGTGATCTCTTCAAGATTACTGAAAATTAGCCTCCTCCTGAAACGTACCATTAAATGCTCTGTAGTAATTTACTCAAAAAATCAGTATCATATTTTAGGTCTAAATTTTACATTGAGAGGAAAAAAACGATTGTGTGCCGGAGATCATGACACATATTAAAACCCATCAGAGAAAAATGCATTTGACGAATAAAGTTCACAATTCAAGAGAACTTCGAGCAGGGCAAATGATAAAACAAGAGGATCATCCGAAGAGAAGTAGCTCCCTCTCATAAAGCAGCACTCAAATGAGAGTCAAAATTGAAAAGAGCTCAAGTCTTTGAAAAATACAGTAAAATAATATCACGAGTTGTTAAGACTACTGATCCAAATCATTAAACACAAGAACACTGAGATGAAGAAGATAAAGCTGAAGACGCGATCGAGGGAAGAGCAAAGTTGAGGGTAATGGCGGTAACGATGTAACTGGCTTGGGGGCACTTCGGCACGAGATTGAGTTAAGGTGATCGGTGGGAGCAGTAAGTGGGTTCCAACTTGCGGGAGACAGGGACTCGCAGCAAAATGTGCCAAAAGAGTAAAGGGGTATAGAACAATGTGCGATAATGATCAATAAAAACGATTTTTGTTCTGAGTCATTCAGGCAAAACTAGCTATTTCGAAGATAATTTTAAGTAATTTGTAAGGAGTAAGTAATCAAGACAATGGACGACGAGTCAGCGAACTGCGAGAATAGTTTGCCCATGATGTCACAACTGTTTTTAGGCTTTTCGATTTATTCACTAATATAGACGCAGCATTCAGGATTGATACTTAAATGGACCATAAGAATAGAAAGTATTTGAAAAATAAATTGAATCATCAAGTATTTTGCTCCAAAAACTCTTGCTATGAAGAAAAAGCCTAAGAAATAGGATTTTAATCATAATATAACGGAGAAGGAGTACATAACGAGCACGTGTCTAGGGAATGCATGCAGTGAATAGAAAGAAAGAAATCTGGACAGATCTCGAGTTTTCATAGATAGTGATGGAAACGCAATGCATTAAAAAAGTATGAACTTTTTGTAGGTGCTGGCTGTGAGTCCACGGCGTTTCAACGTAAAATGAAGTGAATAACTAAAAACTGGCAACTTATGTAGAACGCTTCAGGGAAGAACAGCAGCGAAACATGTTCGTTTAAGAACAAATAAAAATTGCTCTACAACACTGAAATAGAGTGTAATATAATCTTTCAAATTCAAGCGCTAGTGTCAAAGTAGCTCTCACTACAGTTATATTTTCATAATTCTGTTTTAAACAGAATATTCATTATTCAAAATGTATTCCAAGCGACTAATTTCCTAGAACATTCTTTTGTTGATGTTAAACTGTTACATCGACTGACGCCGAATTCGGAATTCGTAGACCATATCAAAATGTATACGAATATAATGGTATCAAAGTTGCTATTTTTGAGTGGCTTTTGAAACAATATTGTCATTTGTATGTTCACTGGATTTGCAGGAATAGACGCGAACAAATGCACTAATATTCTAATAAATTGCAAAAATGTTACGTGTTCGAATGAATTATGTTGTTAAGCAAAACTCACTCAAATTTGCGGCGAGGAAAAGAACAGGGTTGTGATGAAAATACCATTTCACAGCGCAGACTGGGGCTTAAAGTTACTTGTAAATTTTTGGATCACTACGACTGAAATATTTAAGACTTCAGATGAAGGACCGTAAGAAAGATATTTATTTACATATCAGTTTACCAGCAAAGTGAAGCGTGACAAATTTAATGCCTGATGAAGCAACACGGACTAAATTTCTTATTTTTGCCATTGATTAATGAGGGCTCATTCAATCTCCAATGGATTCCAATGCGATAATTCTCTCGCCAGTGTATGAAATCTGTGCTGAGACTATTCAATGGTTCTCTTAGTTTATTCAATTTTAATTTTTAGAAAATGTTACGATTTTCACCCATATTTTAATTTTTCTCGTCTCTCGATGGGCTTAATAACACCTATTTCTCTCTGTCTGCAATGTATGCTACTTTCTCAGGTCAAGTAATAAGCGGATACTTTCTACATTCACATTTTTAAAATTATGTTGGTTCAATAAACTCCGTGTTAGCCATCCAAACAGTATCCTGCCCATATGGTTTTCCTGGGTTATTTTATTAAATTACTCACATTCACGATTTCATTTTGGTCTATGCTCCATTTTCTGGTAGGCGCCCGACGTTGGAGCGTAGAGCCGAACCAGAAGCTTAGCTTACATATATTTCGCGTACACCGTATTCTATGTGACTCTGGTAAAAGGAATTAATACATCGTCTGAGAAATATATCTAAGATATTAATGATCCGTACACAGAGAAAAGAATGCGAGAGTCTTGGTTTAACTTTGATGAAATAAGTGTGCGGTACATTCGTTTTAGTTCAGTGCTCGCTATGTTACGTTAGCTCTGTTTTTCTAACCTTGGGGTTTATGTGAGCTGAAATACGTTTTCAAGCTGCGCCTGGAATCAGAGTTGAGTCTGAGAGCAAGAATAACACACCTGCAGACGCAGAGCCCAATTTGCAGAGCGAGGTCCGGGTGCAGGTCCATGAGACTTTTGTAGAGCGCCTGCACGGCCTGTTGGCAGGAGCCCTGGTGGCAGTAGGACGTCTCGCACCTGCCCGTGATGGCCTCAAGGTGCCTGCGACCAGACAGGCATGGGGTTAGAACGTGAGAGGGACATGGTCGGACAAGCATTTTGAGCCACTTTCTTCTCAATACCACTGCCATATACAGTTAGCGACGAAATTATTCGTACATCCCTCGTCTTTTCAAACTTTTTAGAATTACTCAAAAACTATTGTTGCCACAGGCATGAGATTTTCACTGGGTGTGAAGCACAGATTAGTGACAATAATACGAAGTTTCTAGGACAAAATTTGATTTTTTTAAAGATTTAACACGCTGAATTTCAGAAACACGATATGACAAAATTATTCATACAGTGAGTAGTTTTACACTTTATTAAGGTGAATTTATCATTTGAGTACATTTTTAATAATCAATAGCGTGACCTTTCATTTTCATAACATTTAAAAGACTTTTATTATTGTTTTTGACAAGCTTTTCCTCATTTTCACATGAAATGTTGTTCCATTCTTCAATGGCGATGCATTTCAATTCCTGAAGATTTTTTGGTGTTCTCTTGTCGATGTTGACTTTTAATTCCTGCCAGAAATTTTCAATGGGATTGAAATCAGGACTCATCGAAGGCCATGGCAGCACATGTATCTTATTTCTTTGGAGTCAGCTAGTTGTAGACTTGGTCGTGTGCTTTGGGTCATTGTCTTGTTGAAATACCCACCGCCTTCCAAGTCCCAAACTATTAGCTGATACCTTCAGGTTTTCGTCCAAAATAGAAATATAGTCATCAGAGTTCATCTTCCCTTCAATTACAACCAATTTTCCAGTACCCGATGCTGCAAAACAACCCCAAAATATCAGTGATCCACCTCCGTGTTTAACTGTTGGCACAGCGTTCTTTAGCAGGAAAGCTTCACCATTCTTACGCCAAACCTTCTTCACGTCATTGTGCCCAAAACGCTCGATTTTGGTTTCGTCACTCCATAATAATCTCTCCCAAAAGCTTCTGTCCTTATTCAAGTGTGACTTTGCAAAGTTCAAGCGAGCAGCAACATAACATGGTTTGTGGAGTGTAGTTCTTCGAGGTCGGCGTCCGTGTAGGCCTTCCTTGTTCAGACAGCGCTGGATTGTGCGATTGCTCACGCTAGTTCCCTGAGCGTTCAATCTCTCGGCAATGTCGTCTACCTTCACTCGTGGATTAGCGTTGACCTCACATCACAATTTTCGAGAAGTTCTCACCGAGAGTTTTTGTTTGCGACCACGCCCATGCAACGTCTCTACTCGTTAAGGACCAAACTTAGCAAATTGTTTTTAAAACAGATTGTACTGTAGATCTTGGGATACTCAAACGCTTAGATACGTCGCCATAACGATTTCCAGCTTTGTGGCAGTCAATAATCTGTTGTCTGAGGTCCACACCGAGTTCCTTAGTTTTTCCCATTGTGGCGCTATTGTACGAATGACAAAGCTCTACTCCTGTGGTACCTCGTTAGCTCTGGCACAATTTTCTAGAATTATCTCACATGTAGAATGTTCAAGAACATTGTAGACACAATTTTTTTTCAATACAGCAAGTATAACGATAAATACTTCTCAATGAAATGTAATGTTCTCAATTGTATGAATAATTTTGTCTTATCGTGTTTCTGAAGTTCAGCTTGTTAAATATTTCAAAAATTATTTTTGTTCTAGAAACTTCGTATTATTGTCACTAATCTGTGCTTCACACCCTGTAAAAATCTTTTGCTTGTGGCAACAATCAATTTTGAGTAATTCTAGAATGTTTTAAAAGACGATGGGTGTACGAATAATTTCGTCGTTAATTATATATAGTCACTGCCGCAAAGCTGAATGTGTGGCAACAGAAACTTCGTTTGTCAGGAGACTTTCTACGTCTCAATAACATCAACATGACCCCAGAAAACGGCTAATGAAACCCAGTCCAGTAACTGCCGACTGAGACTCTGACCTGACTGTCATGGAGGCTAATTGCTGCGATGGCTGGCACCAAGGGTGGAGGAATAATTTGGTCTTAACCGTCGGAAAATTTTCACTGACTAACCTTTTAACGCACACGAGGACCACACGATCATCTTTTAACAGCTCTCGATAATTATTCTTCATCCCAACTACAGCTACTCCAACTACTCTTTACTTTAAAACAACTCTAACTACTCTTGCACTTTCCATCTTGTGTCATTTAGTTTTAGAGTTTTGCTCTACTAACAGTTTATTGCGGTAGCTGCTGATTAATTTTTTCATGGTGGCGTTTCATTGCTTCCAATCTATGTGAGAAAGCTCTTTCTCAAAATGTGTTAATTTTTTAAAGTATTGACATTTAGCTCTGAAAACTATTGCATTGTTCAATGATCGCATAAAAAGTTATTCTTACCTTTCCAAGGACAGCAAAACTCAAGATTTTATCTGTTATATTATTTTCTGAATAGGTATTTCTTCACTATATTTACATAATTATTTACGTTTCTTTCGCTCGTACGCTTCTGTTAAAATATGCATTAACGTACTTTTTTAAAATAATTCATGAGTTCAAAGGTTCAGGTTTTATCTCTGATGATCCACTAGATTACGACTAAATAATTCTAGAATGTTCGATCTCGAGATAGAAACTCAGTTTCAACATCTTGAAGTCTATGTAAGCTGAAAATCTTTCGTGGAAAACATAAAAAAATATTTCAAAGTATCTACCTGTAGTCAAGGATAAGGTACATTAAGCTAAGGCAGCAACCATGATAGTTTTAATTGTTCTTCATTGAAGCTTCTGCTCGCGTTGGTTCCAACTGATCTAATAACCTGACTGACGTAATAACTCCTTCGGTTTATTACGTGTAGGGTGTCGTTGGAAAGGAAGTTAATAAGCATCTCCACAGTACCAAATCCTCTCTGATGGAAATAATAGCCCGAGTGATGGAGGATTTAAATAATGACCACCTGATCAAAGCGTACAGTCGCTTTCGGACTCGAATGGAGTCGGTGATAGACGCCTAAGGAGGAAATATAAAATAAAACGTAGGTTAATATTAGGTTTATTCGTTTTGTGGCGAGAAATTGCAAGTTTCAACGATTGACAGTTTCATTTTCTTTTTTACAAGTGCGTAAGGTGTCCTCAGATACACACCCTTATACAATAACATTCCAAACTCTTGACCGAATTCCCGTTGAACGCCATGAAACTGAGGGGCAATAAACTCTCTATAGCTGGTATGAAGCAAAACACGACTCCAGGTCTCATAGCATTGCTGCGACGTGTGGTAGACGCTTCCCTCTTGAAGCACTAGAATACTGATCGTGTTTGTTTTATGCAACATCGCAACTTAGACATGAAAAAGCTTTTGGACACATTTTCATCAATGACAAAGTAGAAGTACAGAAAAGTTAGAACTGGAGTAAACTGATATTTTTGTCATTCACATTTCCGTAAGTTAATTAATGATTTAAACGCCCACTTGCGCTTAAGCCCGGCCGCGGAAATCCGGAGCGCATCGACCCGACACTGGAGCCGATTATTCTAATGCAGTTTCAGAGCCCAGATAAAGAAAAACTCGACTTTAGTGTTACCATTAGTGTAATTATTGCAGTCGCACGGATCACCTCTGCGCTCCTGCCACACATAATGCTGTTGTGAGACTCCCAGTTATTATTTTCACAGTTGTAAGCGAGTGTGAAAATTGTATGAGTTGAAATTGTGGTATTGATTATGGCAGCGTTTGAAGATAAAAGTCTAAGATATTATGAAGAATTTGATCTATGTTTTAGATAATAACTTCGGTTGTATCTATTTGGAATGAGAGCTACAGTTCTCACTCCGCAGTACGCAATCAAGCCGAAAAATGCAATGTACCTATATATACATATATGTCTTCTGCTGACTTCACAATCTCAGACTCTGCCTCAACCCCTAATGACCTTAAGATTTTAGTCTTTACATATTGTAAGCGAAAACCTGCGCTTAATAATACTGACAGCTCACACCCGTTGCAAACAGTAAATACTACTAGCAATTTGATCAATTCCATTTTTCTTCTACATATTATTTCTTTTGCGATTTCTTTTAATGACTGTCATTAAAATTTTTTTAAATTTTATTCACAATGGTTTGTGCTTTTTGAACTGATGATGGAGCTGGACTCCGAAACGTTTTCCCATTAAATACGATTGATTTCCTCAGAATTTTCCTTGTTTTTAAGTGCCTCATAAGTTTTTAAGTTTTTATGACTAAGCAAACGACTGACTTGTCTAGGTATATTCAGTTATATTTTGTTACGTTAATTTAAAAATAATTTTGAAGATCTTGAAACATCGTGACCTTTCGTACAAGGTTGATATCGTGGTCGAAACATATAAATGTCTCTAATTTTGTTTGTAAAGGTTCATCAGTTCGAAATGTACTAATTTTCCGAAGCGGATGTATCATAAGTTGCGGCAAAGTTTTCATTCGTTATGAAAATGAATGAACACTGAGAAAAAGTCAATTTAAATTTTCAATTCTTTAGTTCAACTGTAACCGTTTGAGGCTGCTAAAAATTTTGCGAAGCGAGCAGAACGTTGTTATGGCAGCCCACGCAGCAGAAAACGCAGCAGAGAGCTAATGAAGCTTTGCTCAACTTCTCAATTAAATTTGATACGGTCTCTCAGCGGTGACATTTGCAAGCCGCTGCTGCACCTCGGGACCTTTGTGTTGTGCTCGACCCGCTGTAATTTGGGATGCACCCAACCAATTCACGGTAATTCTCAATTCATATCAAGTTATTGAATCTCGCATGAATTACAGTTGTGCTGATAGAAATAGTAAACGATAAATATTGAGTTAGGCATTCGTACCGTTGAAGATAATGAGGAGAAAGAGTCCTACCTAATTAAATCCTATATGATATTTCACCTATAATTTTCTATACCTTTTATAATGTTCTGACACTTTGTATTGAAAATTCCATACAAACAAGTGCAAAGGAAATGAAGATGAATTTTTATTGATACACTGCATGGGTGAGGAAATAACATGCCTCAAGCGGCATCATATCCCTTAATTTTTCGTCCCAGAAGCATGCTTTGTAGCATCTACCTTCAGTATCATTCAATCATGCTTTAAGTCGCATTTCTTGCCACCGTTAATGATTACAACGACATGAAGCTCGATAGTCTAGACGCCATTTTTAAGCAACTGCGCCACTGCACGGAGGATTTTTTTTCGCCGCAGTTCAGCACTGTCTCAATATATACTGACCCTTCAGCGGGTCATTTGTACCTTCAGAGTGGCCTTCTGCGTGACCTTTCCAAAAACCTTGACCACGACCTTTATTGCGACCTTTGCCGCAATCTTCACCACAACATCACTGCAACCTCCACCTCAGCATCACCGCAGCCTTCACGTGCTCTTTGTCTCAGCCCGCGGAGTAATTTCCACAAGTGTATGTAGTCGACTGTAAGGAATTTCAACAAAAATGAATCCAAAAAGATTTGTTTCGGAACACTGGTTCGTCAGTGTTGAATTTAAAGTATGTGAGCGGGGAATTTCATTGCTGTTCCAACCATTTAAATAAACTCTGGGCGAGGCTAGTTTTTGTCGAAGTTTACAAAATTTAAAGCAACAACGTAACAGTGCAAAAAAAAGAGCACAGAGGGTAACTGATTTTTGGTAAAATTAAAAGAAATTCCAACAACTTCTGCGGACCATATTTGAAAATGGACGTGAACTTCTTTTACTGTTTCACCTGCACGAAATCTACTAAAGTTACAAAAGCTGGTCTGAGTTTAAGTTGTATTTTAATGGGAAAGTAATTCAAATTAGTGAGCGATTTATAAAACCTTTTAGAAAGATAGAATGTGAGGGCAATTTTTAGGACATTGTTTAAGATTCCTCTGCTAACACTACAATAGGCGCAAAAATTTGACCTCTGTAAATCGTGGACGTTCTCATGTCACAAAATTTTATTGGTAAGCTACATTCCAGTACGCATCTACTATTTAATTCTACCTAAGTTGCTTGAATCTTATCATACTGTGGTATTTTTGAAGTCATACCATGGTCCGTAATTTATCTATCTCAAATGATTACCCTTAATAGGGTTATTACATGTATAATTTGTTATACTCTTGATTAAGAAATCTTCAAGTGTTGTTGAAAGTCCTTAGTGCAGGCTTAGACTAAAATTTGATTGCAATAAAGAATTTTTTTCACAGAGTTATTTACTCGTTGCACAATTGTTTTTGACCATCAAGATAGATAAACTGCAGTACAGCGTCACACAGAATAGAAACAGATTTAATTTGCTTTAACTTGAAAATTGTTACTTGTCACTGAATGATGATTAAAGAAACATTGTTTCTGAAAGAGCATAAATTCTAAAGTTTGAATGAAGGTGATTTATGAGATCGAGTCTCTCACACTTTCCATCACAGTGGTGATTGGATTTTAGTTTTTCTGAACTACTTTCCTCAATCTGTCATAAAAAATGGCCTGGTGAAACCAAACGTCAATATTCATCCAGCGAGAGCCAAATCATGAAGAAATGATTTTAAGATAGAAAATGTTTCATCTGTAAGTCACCTGTAACTGTAGTTCGAAAATGCTCCGATTTCGTAAATTCCAGGAAAATTTTCTATTCACCATCGTTATACTGAATTACAAATTTAATTTCAGCAAGAAAGAAAAACAGTATATTTACAATAAAGTTGATACATGAAATTGTATAACAGTTGCTTTTCAAATGTCTCAATGTTCAAATCCTTAGTTGAAATACACTCATGGGTATCGCAATCCCCACGTAAATCATCGAAACAAATGATTTAGAGAAATATATGAAAAAAATACATTCGCTTTGTTTCGTTAATCTAAGTTTGATAACGCTTGTAAATACAAGTAATAAACCAATAAAAAGTAACATAATACCAGTAACGTTCTCGTTATACCAGTGATAAAAACGTTCTCGTTAGTTCACACTACATGCACTCTTTCAAGCATGTCTTCTGGTAGTCTTGCAATTTCAGCCTCAACATTGTTCTGTAGGTCTTCCAGGGTGCTGGGACGGTTGCAATACACCTTAGACTTCGGGTAACTCCAAAGAAAAAAATTGCATGGGGCTAAGTCTGGTGAGCGTGAGGGCCAGTTTAGACATGCCCTGTACGAAACGCTTGCCTTTATATATATATATGAAGAATGCTTGTGTGTGTACATAAATACTAGCAAACAACCAATCACATTGCATACGCATACTACCAACACATAGCGTAATGTAGTAAAATGTATTGAAATGAAGGGTAATGAGCCAAAGTAATTCGTAACCAATTTTTCAGTGTATACTGCACCATACAATCATTGTTGAGCCCCAGGATGTCGTGCTATTTTGGTTGTAAATTCTTTGATTGTTTGAGGGATTTTGACATTATGTGAAAGTTTCTTCCATGCACAGTAAGGTGCCTGATATTGACAAAGCTTTCTGCCCTATGTCAGATGAACGGTAGTTGACTATAAGACGCTATTTCTCCAATTCAGCTTCTGGTTGGTTAAAGTAGGGTGATAGAATTGCACAATATCAGCATTGCATTGAGGGAGATATAAGAGGCAAATAAGTATTGGGCTTTACGAAGGGGGAATCTTTCTTGAATAGAAACCAGCCGAGTTTATTTAAGAGAGGGGTTGCGTGGTCACTCTTCTTGAATTTTCCTTTGCATCCCACATTGGCCGCGAAATTTATACATTTTTGTAACCTTCTTTGAATAAATTGAGGTATGTCTCCCCATGCTAGGCAGCAATAGTAAATGCGCGATAACACTATAGATAAAAAATAGTAAAGTTCCGTAAATTTTGTTTTAAGTTTTCTCAAGGTAAGGTTTGGACATGTTTTGATCGAACCCAGTGCCTAAATTTGTAACATTTTCTAATGGTTTAATTTCATCATTTCCTACCGTAAAGTTAGATTTGGATTTTTTATTGAACCTCTCGATTCAAAAATAATGCTTTGCGTTTTGTCCGCATTTAGTTTGAGATCATTTTGGTCACACCATGATTTCAGGTTACTCAGTAGAGTTTCAGCTTTTGTTTGCTTGCGTCTGCGGTATTTTCGCCACAGAACTTGTCATTGCAATTTGAATATCATCTGTACATACATATATAGTGATTCAAATGATAAAAGACATCGGAGAAAAATCGTTAATGAAAAAGAAAACAATAGCATACGATGGATAGATTCTTGAGAAACAACAAAATTGTTTTGAATGAATGGGAACAATTTATTATCTAAGCTGACTGGATGTGATCGATTTGGTTAGTAGCTTTTAAACCATTGTGTGTCTACTCCTAAGTTCAATATTTTTCGGAAAAGCCCCTCATGTTCAAATCTATCGAATAGACCAGCTGCTATTGAATAGACAGAGCGGCTGGTCACATTTCTCATCTGTACAGACTTGAATTAATAGATTGTTACGAAAGGGAATTTATTTAGTACCAGCCTGTCGATAAAGTAGATCATCTGACCCTTTTGCACAGGACTCTACATTGTTAAAGTAATTATTTGGATAAGTAATCCGTGCACTATCGACGTTTGGAGATGGCTGTGCAAGGAGTAATCTATTCAGTTTCATAATTTGGTGCGGTTGTACAAAATTATAGAAATGCAGAGATTTTTAGGTCCACGAGGAAAAGGATTATTGTAGTTAGATGCTGGGGATGGCAAACCCCAAGGATTTCCTCTCGAATGGCAATAGTTCAACTGCGCTGCACTTGTTGATATCTGAGTTGCCAGAGCTAAGAATTACTTCTTCGTTGTAGCCCGGTAATTTGCGAAAGCTCAAGATTTTGCAAAATATTTCTCATTAAAATTTCGTTTTCAAACGTTGTCCTCAACCAAATGACCCAGATTTTGACAGACCCTAGCTTAAGGTTAACCCAACGCTGTGAAAGATTTCGCAACCGATCCATTACTATGTAGTCGTCGTGAATTTAGAAAGAAATTTCTCTGCCAAATAAACATCAGTTTCTCCCAAGCGGCTTACTTCTGAAGGCCGTAATCGGATGGCTCGCATTTCTAGCAGATGTTTAGTGGCGCAGTTAAAGGATTTTCACGTCTGCAGGATAGCCCTTAAATCCAAATGTTTTAGCGAGTATCAAGTTGAGCCTGCAGTATGCCATGTTGCGATGCTTAGCGCAAAGCCCCTATTTTGCTCGTCTCGATAACGGTGAATTCCATTTCGTAGCAGAAGGTATTTCTATGCCATGATAAACTATTCGGATTTGAGGTAAGAAAAGTTGTCTGAAGCGCAATAGGCGGTCTAATTTTGGTTGAAGCAGCTGCTTACCAGTGCTTGAGCCAACTTGAACTGGTTCCGATGTGCTGGTTCAAACTAAACTTGAAATGTTTATTCAGAAATATACATGAGCTTGAACTAAATTTTGTCTCTCAAGACCATCCAACGCAGAAAATTCTTGTAAAAAATAAATGAAGTATCAAAACCTACTTACCTTGGAATCCTTTCGAATGATTTGTGAGTGAGGTGCATGAACATGTTGTTTGATGTAAAATTAAATTGATGCATTGCCTCAATTTTGTTGATTCGACTTCAAAAATCACACAAGACAGCGAATCATATGCACTGACTGAATAAACGAAGGAAGAAGATGTACAATCGCAGAAGTTGGACGTAATTCGTTATCTGTGATGCTACTTATAAACTCTGGATTTTTGATTGCGCTACTAATAGGGCACTGCTACCTACAACTTTTGCACCGCGTAATTTTGAAATGCTTTGTAGATTTAATGGTCTACAGACTTTGTAGATTTAATGGTCGGTAACTTAATCCTCTCTGTGTAGGGAAGAAAAAAAGGGTTTTAACGCCGGGGATTCCATGAGCACTCACGTAAATGTTTGAGGCTCTTAGATAAAGGATGGGTTGGATTACTCAGTAAAATAATTGTCACTTCAACACAATATTTTCGGAAAATATTTGAAACGTGCGAGAAAATGAAGAAACGAGGAGATTTAAAAACTTGAATTGACCTCATTAGACAAATAAATTGCATTTACTGAAACTTCTGTTAAAAACTGCATCATTTGAGGCTATTTGGCGGCATTGTCTCGTACGAATTATTCCTTACAATTATTGAGAATGAAATTCCAGTTAAGAAGCTTTAAACGAACACAGTTAATATTGAGATCATATTTATTAAAATTTTACAAGGTCTGTATTAAAATATCTTTGAAGAATCTATTCATTCTGTGTAACGTATAGGAGACCAGCTCCATCCTCAGTAAGTAAATTTGTAAAAAATTGAAAAGAGAAAAATTCTGGCAAATCTGAAGAACATGTTTTCATTAAAAATCTACAAATAAATTTGAAACGAAAATGAGCTATTTGTACTCTAATGGACGGGTTTTTCTTTAGCTATGTATAGGAATTCTAAACTGCTCAAGTCTAAATCATTCTGGGTAGTACGTAAAATTTTAAAAATCGTCCTCTGCTATGTGGTCGCAGTACTGTTCGCTATGAAGGCGAATAGACGAGTGAGGCGGTTGGGTAGCTGCGTTTTCAGAGTTGGCGATAGTAGTCGCAGATCACATAAAGCATGCATATTTTTTGTAAAAATTAAGTTATTATTACCTTATCTCTAGAATGATTACTGACACAAATTGAACACTGCAAGGCTCAGTAATTTGAAACTTTGGTGGTGAGTTCTTAAAGTTTGATTTGCTGACTAATAGCTTCTGATGAAAATGGCGTGGTTTTCAGCTAATTTGTCTCGTACTCGGTACCTGACAATGCGGGACGCGTTTTGGATATTTTATGGGGACCTCTGCCTGGCCTTTTCTGCCGTCTTATTTTGTCGACAGCCTCTAAATGCAACCTCCGAACACAACCTCCTCAGTCAGCGGGAGTCTTTCCCCAGCATCCAACCACGCACTTCACCTGACCGGGCTTGCGGAAGGTTTTGACGATTTCTCAGATGTACAACTGATGTTCCTTTTATTCGGTTTTAAGTTACCGAGTCTAATGAAGGGTGACCACTAATCACCCTACAAGGGGGAGGGAACTGGCGAGCACCTGGAGAATGAACACCTACCCTTCGACGGGGTAATCGCGCCAACGCATTGGCAGACGCAGGGCCGAGGTGGGTTAGTAGTCCACCATACTTTGTTCTGATCGTTCGGCTTGTCACTTTGCTTGCTTCTCGAGACCTGAATATAAGTTAGTGGAGCCGGTATTTTCACCTGTGAAAACTATCGAAAATTGTTAGTTCATTTTCTTATTACGCCAATCGATAGTTCATTTCCTTATTTCCCCAATCGAGAGTTCATTTCCTCATTTCGCCAATCGATAGTTCATTTCCTTATTTCGCCAATCGATAGTTCATTTCCTTATTTCCCAAATCGATAGTTCATTTCCTCATTTCGCCAATCGATAGTTCATTTCCTCATTTCGCCAATCGATAGTTCATTTCCTTATTTCGCCAATAGATATTTCATTTCCTTATTTAGCCAATCGATAGTTCATTTCCTTATTTCGCAAATCAATGGTACATTTACTTATCTAGCTAATCGAGAGTTCATTTCCTTATTTCGCCAATCGATAGTTCATTTCCTCATTTAGCCAATCGAAAGTTAATTTCCTTATTTCGCCAATCCGATAGTTCATTTCCTTATATCACGTGTTCTTATATTATTTCGCAATTGATAGTTTTCTTGGTTTTCCACTTTTAGCAAAATGTCATGACAAAGTCGGACCGGAATATTCGGGTGGGCAAACACTGGTGCTAGGCTAGTGACCGCTAGTCCGGTCTGAACTCGCTTCAGGGGGGGTCAGAGGAGGATTACGCTGCAGTGCGGCGCGTCCTGCGAGGGCCGTCGCCTCTTGCTACTTTCTACCTCCATGTCCATAATTTTCTCCAATAAATTTTCTCTAGCAGTGTGGTTTATTCCCCTTCTGCAGTTGGTCATTACTGTTTTTGTTAGCTCCTTGCAAACTCAAAACATTTTACACAAATGTTCCCAAAATGTGGGTGGAATTACAAACCAGAAGATATTGATCAATCATTTGGTAGTAGTGGGCAACATGATTTTGATAGTCAAGGTTTCATTTTCAAATAGAGAGTGTACTTATACATTCCAAAGAAATTTCAATCGTGACGTAGCGTCAATCGTGGTGATAGTATTTTTAAAGAGGAATATGATGAAAGGTTAATGATGGTGGACACTTTGTCTTTTTCCCTTTGATTCTGAAAAATGGAATTAGTGACGACGATTTCGATGAGTGGTTGCTCTCCCTATTGTTAAAATCTCGTAGTAACTCGGTGACTTTCCACTACAAACTTACCGAACGCTATTATTTTGCACGAATACCACACAGCAACTTGCCGCTGTGTGTGAACCAAAAGCATTGCATCACATAGACTTGCACAGTTCTTTCTGTGTAGCCCCCACTGCAGCTTTAGTGCGAGCTGATTGTACGAATACCGTACACCAAACCGGCATCCTTACTTGATCAATAGCATGCCTCCAAAGCGTCCAGACTTCGCAGCCAACCACTTTTGGAGGGAGGCCTATTTAAGAAGCACTCAATCAAACAGCCCTAGACAAACGATACAATAATCGCAGCTGCAGCTCAGCTGAGAGACCTTCATCTCTGGTCCCAATCCGTAGCCCTATTCAAAAGTTTCAACCTCGGCTTGGAGCTAGCGGTACTAGACTTTGTTGCTCTCCCTCAACGCCTATAGTTTATCCTAATCTAGGAACACAGCAGGCATTTCTAAGTAAGCACTCGTTTGACAGGTACTTCTAAGAGAACATTCTTTTACTAAGCCAATGCTCCCTCATCAAGCGATCCTACATCAGCGTTTCTTCGCAAGCGCCCTTTACTATATTACCACAGTGAAGCTCTCCTTTGCAGGGCAAGTGTACCTGCACTAGCGCTACTACGCAAGCCCTTCCACGTAAGTTTTCTTTTTTTCAGTCAAACGCTCATTCTCCAAGCGCTCTTTTTCATATTCTCCTTTACAAGCGTTCCTTAGCCCCACCCCATAAAGCTTGAGCCAAAATCCACACGTACGCTCTACGCGCAGCAATGCCACCACATACAGTCTCTCTACAACCTGACGTGAGCTGCAGCGCACTCCTGATAATCTCCTCTTCAGCCAATTCTCTCCTGCGAAATCCTGAGCCGTTAAGGAATCTGGCGTAATCACTGTTTCGAGGTGACTCAACCAGGCAACTTGCCATCACCTAAGGTCCCCCTACCACAACAACGCACCCTTACTCCTATTTTCAATTACTGTGAAGAGTTCACAGTAGACGTCACTTCAAAGTTATCGGAGCTCTTGACTCGGCGACGTTCAACTGCTGAGCGACACTGCTTTCAAATTACAGCCTTGAACTCATTTAAACCATCACATTAAACTGTTCTGTTCCCGTCGTCATCATGCTTTCGGGCATTTCTCTCACTAGCTCGAATACAATTACAAAATCCTCTAAATTTGTCATAACCTTATCATCTATCAGTGAGCTTTTTTTGAGCTTACTCAGTGCTAGAGCACGGATTTTAAGCTGTTTAAAACGTACATAAATCGTAAAATCAAAGCAGGACTTCTAAATCAGGTATATATATATTGCCACCGGCAGTATTGGTACGGAAAAATTTTCGACGAATCCTCAGTGTACGATCGGATAGGTGTCACTAAAACAATTGAATATAACGCAGGTCAACAAAGATTTTAATAAGTGGGTAATGGAATGTTATTTATGCTAAGCCATTTATGTTAATTCTGTGTCTGAGATCAGAATTATTGTATCACGTCAGGTGCGTGACTTATAGGCATACTCATTAGAGACACATTTGCATATTAAGTTGTCATGTTGATGACCAAGGTATGCCCTGGGCAGCTCACAAATATTCTATTGTGTGTGTTACATGAGGCTTACACAATGGTGTAAAGTTGGACATCACGAAACCACCTAATTACGAACAATTGCAACGTTGGGAAAAAGGACTGCATCTGATCAACGCAATTCTTACCATGCCTCGAAAAGAACCAAAAATCGCCATCTCGTGAAAGATATGTGTTCTCGTCTGAAGAACTCAGAATTTTTTCAATCACCTGGATCCTCCGCATGAACGTCTACAACGCATCTATTATACGAAGACCGAGCCAACATTGACTAGTTTAAAGCTACGGTTTCTTAGAAAAGTGGGGCCGCTACTTTACGGCCGTAATGTAGCGGCAAATGACGTCACAAAAACGCCGTATATTAATTCAGATGCCACTGGTTTCCTATATATAGAACGGTGGCCGCTAAATGGCGGTACTGCCATGTGCACGTCGGCCGCATGTAGCGTCCGGCCAGAAGTTGGTGAACGTTTTTGTACGGTGGCGGTGTCTTTGATTCATTGTAGCAACACTGATTTTAGGTTTGAAAAAATGAAACTTTACAATGTGGAGCGGCAATGAAGATGAAATGCTACTTGATTTTGTTTAAAAAATAAAGCTCTGTATAATGTACAGAGTAAAGACTAAAGAAAAACTCAACTGAAACATTTTCTTTGAAATAACATCGGGACTACTCTTAAAAAGATCAGGTAGGTTCATGCAAATTGTAGGCAAATGATCTGAAAATCTTTTTTTGGTATTTTATTATGCACAGAGAGAAAGTGATATATGTACAATATTTGTAGGAACTCATATTATTTATACCTACTTTTAATAAATACGTACTTTAAAGAAAGAATTTGTAGCTACAATAGAATTTGCGTTTAAAGATTCCATCAAAAAATACCAACAAAATCAGAGATCAACTTCGAAAATAAATATATAATCATGATTGACCTGTAGCCCTGAATCCACACATAATGTGGTGCAATAGTGAGGTGTCTCTGTGGGGCTTGTCACATCGTCGTCAAAAATAATGACATTGGAAATATGTCCATAATACTTGTGTATAATAATGTTGCGCTGCATAATTATGTTGCCATTCATTACTACCTGGCCCGTAAAAGAAATTTTTAAATATTTCACGAATGCCAGTGCTATTCATTCCAGAAAAAACATTGTGCCTTAAAGTTGGTACTGGAAGAGCATCATCAAAATGTTTTTGACGTGTAGCAAGTATTTGTGCTTCCCTTAAAATCTTATACAATATACAGGCACACATAATCAATTTGTCTGTAGTTTCTGGGGCAGTAGCAATAGGTTAGGATAAATTTTTGAAACATCGGCACAAAATTCTAAAAGTATTTTCAGTTGCCTTTCGAGCTCGAGATACCGAATAGATATATAATGCTTTCGATGAACCGTGTAGATTGCTGTTTTTGGTGGGGTTGCATCAGATTTTCATGCAGAGCGAAAGCTTCATCACCAACTCTCACATGTGGTACAACATTATTTGGCAATGCACCCTCTGTAGATCGACTTTTATATATCTCACTTTCCTCCGAACCATCGTCTTACGACGACTCTTCATCTTCCAAGTTTATTAATAATGCGTTCATAGAGAGTTACCCCTACGGCTCGAAGATTATTTTTCTATGTCTTTGTAATTTTAATCTACTAGAACCTCATTCAATTCAAATAGATTAAACGTAGGATTTAGTTTTCAACCGTTGCTTAGGGTTAGGGGTCTCTATACACCAATTAAATGTTAATGACTGCCGTAATGCGTTTGTTCCGAAAGGCGTACTGAGGTCTGGGTTTGAGGGTTACAGGAGGCCAGGCATAGCAGATTTGTGTGGAAGGCTGTGGCAACAACACACACATTTGCGTCTTTTCTTGGAATCATCGCCTCAGGCTAGGATTCCTGGGATTTCAAAATAACTTTTAACAGTGAAAATTCGCGGTTTGTGACTCATCAAAAATGATCAGAAGACCCATCTCATCTCGAATGTGCTTGTTAGATCCAATTAAAGTATGATCAGCCTCCCCGCATTCACATTACCAACGCCCATATGGACTCGCTAGATAAGTCTATTAATACGAGTACTATTTCATGTCAACTCAAACTTCTTTCTCAACAGTTTTGTGAAATATAATTGTCAGTGTTCGTTAGTTTCAGTAGTGACATCAGTGTTCTTTCGTGCTTTAATTTCCTTTGAAAGCGAGAAAGAGTGAGAACAAGGATTGGAACAGAAGAGACGGAATCGTCACGCTTACTAATAATGATCACTTGATCATGATGACCAAAACGAATCATTTTGTCACCTTATTCATTAAAAGAAATTTGTAATTATATCAGTTTGGTTTGTCCCTCTGAAGATTGGTGACAGAAATGATTCAAAATATCGAAATGATTTAAAAAAGAACATAATTCGGATCCTGTAAAAGTATTAACTCCAACATCTGATGCCCGCAACAGTAAGACCAAGAAAAACCAATCAAAAATACCCATAACAAAATGATCAACAAAGAGTGTTTCTTCTGTTTCTAAATGGTGTAACGTGAGCCAGCAAATCATGTTTTTGTTGCTACTTTTGTTGGACAAGTATCAAGAGTTGTTTGAATAAAACAAATCAAAAGTTGTGTATTCAAATTGTGAGTCAGCTATAAAACCTTTCCCCTATAATTTGAAAAAAACAATCTCAGTTTTTTCATCAACTATAGTGGAGTTGAGTAAAATTATTCATCACCTGAAATGGAAGACAAAACGATGAAATTTATGTGTGTATTAGTCTGAGGAAAAGAGAATCCCGTTGGTAAAAGAAATTGAATGATTTGGTAAGGGAATTTTAATTGTTAAGAAAGAATGCCGAACTGTTGGGGTCTAGACTACAGCGCTGGACTCTTCTCGAGGACGGCACAAAAATGCACACTTTCCTTGGGTGCCGTAAGACCTTAGCTGCTTTCTTTGAAGAAAAGTTGGTGCTTGCTTCTATACTGATACGAATAGCCTCGTGAATCAGCTAGGAAATGAGCATTTACCTAACAAATTGGGTCAATTAGTTGATGCAAGCACTACTAGTATCAAAATAGTAATTCAAAAACTATCTATCCAATGACAACAACAAATTTTCGATTCAACAAATTTTCGATTCGATGACAACAACAAATTTTCGCATATATTTTTTCTATGACAGAGATATTGATGCAATGAAATTTACTTTAGAAGGGTTCATTCCTCGAATCATAATCAGAATATGTGGGGAGATTTCAAAGTGAGTTGTTTATTCTTCGACTTTAGCCTTGAAAGATATAAAAATAATCTGTGTTTTTTTGTCTATGAACAGCCGTGACGAAAAAAACATTATAGCATCAAGAAACTGATTGGAAGAAAAGAACACACTGTTGGTCGATACAATGAGCACATCATTGTGGTACATACACAGAAATCTATTTCCTACCCCCTCTTTGTTAAATTTAGACTTATAAAGAATTTTGCTGAAGCAATGGCTCATGATTTTGAATGAGTCGAGTCTTTCGTAGTAAAATTTAGTCAAAAAAATATAAAAACTGATGACAGACTTAAAGTGGGCATTTGCGTGGAATCTGAGATCGTAGAATAGATTTGTGACAAGGAATTATGCCATAAACTGACTCCACTCGAATTGACAGCATTGGGCTCATTTGTCTATTGCTACACGACTTTCTCGGTAATCATAGGGCTGACAGCTTTGGATAATTACCATAGTGGACAACATACTGAAAGCCTGTCAAGCTGTGGTGTCCGATGGTTTGTCTTACTGAAAGTGGCGTATTTCCTTCATTCTCATCTAAATTTCTTCCCATCCAACATGGGTAAAATCATTGGCGAACATGATGAGTAGTTCCACAAGGATATTAAAAGAATGGAAAGCAGGCATCGAATACGCTTCAGTCAAAAGATGATGGGTGACTACTCCTGCTCCTACAGCCGGAGAACTCTACATCCACCAAGAAGCGTAAGAGAGCAAGAGCCTCAAACATTTATGAAGATATACGAGTAGTTAGGTGAGTACTAGCGTCAACATGCAGTAAACATTTTGAGTGGGTCCGCAAAAGGAGGAACACAATGCCAAATTCGGTATGCCAATTCTAAACTTTTATTAAGAAAGTTCTCGTTTATTTTGTGTAATCGTAATACGTAGTACATATATTTACATAATTGTATACCTCGAGAACCACTCATGCTAAGATCAATCTCAGCGCAGATTTGGGATCAGCGCACCAAAATAAGTTTTTGAACCACGATTTCTCAAGTAACCGAGAGCAAATAATAATTCGTCACTGGGCAATTTTAGATTACACCGCGGAACGAGGTTGATTTTCGACCTGCGCAGTTTTTTTTAAATTATGACACCATCAATAATCTTTAAAGTTAAATTAATAAATTTGTTCAAAAGAATCAGTAGATTAGTTAGTTGGTGGACTTAGAGCAGTACATTGTGCCAATATACTTCTGGCTGGAGCGAAGATCGATTACAGTAGATGGATTTTTAGTGCTGCTACAACTTTACGCTTATCACAGCAGTACACGCTGCCAATTGGTCAATAGTGCCCAGTACTGCATAGCCGTCAACTGTGGCTCGATTCTGATCAGGGAGGTTGATTGACGGAATTGCTGCAGTAACGAGCGCAAGAAAATTGCTATAAAAACTGCATTAATATTAGAGTGCCGACTGCTGTAATAATGTGTCTATTTTTGATAAGGGTACGCATGAAATTATAACTTCTTATGTCAACACTACTTTTGTTCTTGTAATGAAATTTATGAAAAATAAGTCGTCAAGGATTTCTCCAGGTTTTCCGTTTCCGAATGAAAGCAAAAATTATCAGGCAAAGAAAAAAAAACATGATACATTTTCATTGAATACAGACACTTTCTACTTTTTTCCTATAAATAGGAAATTTGAGTGTAATATAGCGAAGCAGTTCACGCCGTCATATTTTATCAACCTACATAGCTAGCACCTGCCGTCCTAGCCACACAATGCGTGATGTAATGAACTTCAAACCAAACTTGTTTATAATAATGAAATATCTAATGTTTATAATGTTTTTTAAATAATGCGGTGGAAGTAGACTAACAAATGCAAATGCTTGGCATTAGCTCAGCACTGAAGTTTGTTTAGGCACGTGCTTGAAACTAAAAAAATTAAACACGGTTCTTGCTGAAATTCTGTTTTTAAATCATTCCGTTAATCCCGTTTAAAATCATTCCGTTGTTTTGTTCGACCGCGTTTCGAATTTAAATTATTTGCTTTCACATTAAATCGGGATGCCCTGCTTCATTTCTCAAGTTATTCAGACAGTGTTTTTTTAAGCATATGTTGGTACTGAATTTGATGTCATTAAGCATGGTAATAGCTTTTCCTAGAATTGCTTAAGCATTGAAAATAACTTTAGTTCTATGTTTATGTACAAGATCAAACTACTTACAGAGTTGCATCCTCACAGAGATCTTGCATTCCAGCCGAAAGCTAAATCGATGCATTAATGCAAAAATCACCCATGAGCTCGAAGTGAACCTCAATTTTGAGCGATTCTTCAAAAAAGTTTTCAAATTACAACTCAGTTTGAATATTTGGCGTTCACAATTTGTTTTGAAAACTATTCATGAACGATCTTTTTCTAAAATTATCAGGAAACAATCATTTCATTGACCATGTTTCAATACAAGGGAACTATTCTGCAAATCTTATAACCCAAGTACATCTTGCACTAATAAAACTTAAAAAGAACTCCAACTAACTTGATCAATTCACGCGGAGGAAGTCCTTAATCTTTATATTTATAACATGACGCGTAGTGCTTGCGCTACGCCATTGAAATTCAGTGTCATTCTCCTGCATAAAGTAACGAGTTCATGTGGACTGTTTGGAAACCTCCATATTTCAACTCCTCGGCTCAACAAATTATCACAATTGTAAATGCTTCAGTTCTAGAGGCCAAATGAAGTTGGAATTTTACTACGGCATTTTCTGATGAGGTATTTTCTCATCTCGCATTAAATGTGCTTTCATGAGAGCCAAAAAGAAACTGCTCGAGTACTCGAACCATAAAAATTCTCGATTTGTTCGAAAACAGCACTTTAATTATTAAAATGATTTTTAACTTTGAGATCTTTTATTTTTCAGATTTCCCATTCCTTTAAAGCCAAGTGAAATTCTGCCAAAATATGTTGAAATATTTGACCCATTGAATATGAAAAAATTCAGGAAATTATCATCAGGACTGCGCACTTGAGATGGCGAAATTACGGTTTCTTCATGGAACATAATTACGAAACAAATAGGGTTCTAGTATTTTGGAAATATATATTGCAGTGCAAGTGTGGTTCCGTTGTTACGTTTGGGAATGAACAAATAGGAAAAAGCTGAAGGTAAGTACATTGGCTCTGTTTGGCCTACAGAATGGAATCTCTTATAACCAGTACAAGAGGTTCGCTGGATTTGCTGCAGCACTCTGGTAATAACGAGAAAAACAATAACAATTTGATGTCACGGGTAAAGGGAAAGTATCTTTTCGCTGTGAGAAAACAGTGACAACAGTCAGTGCAAAAACACAATGAGATGCTTGACTTCTCAGAAGAAATAAGTAACAACAAATATTTAAGCAAAATATAAATGAAAATCATGCTCTCAAATTGCGCTTTTAAGAATACTCCTGCAAGAAGCTTTGCCAGCCGGTCGTGTTCTCTAATTTTTTGGGGGAATATGATTTTAAGCTGAAGATCAGTGTAGCCAGCTATATCTGAGGCACGAATACATTGGATATAATGTTTTCATTTTACAATGTCTTCTAAATTCTGTGCCGAAAATATGAGAAATGATTGTTTGAGCGTGAACGTCATGCCAAAAAATAGGTGGTGAGTGTATTTTATTCAGGTTCTCTGAGGAACGTTGACAACATCTTTCTTCATTAAGAGCCAAAAATGCATATGACGTACGTCTTGAAAGAAATGTTCGTCTACAGTTTTCGTTAAGATAATTTGTTCACTGCAATACTATTTCATGCATTTTAGTGGAAGCTAGAAATGAAACCTTGAATACGCCTAGGCAAAATAAATTACAGATTTTGTGCCTGTTTTCTTATTTCGAGATTCATGAAAACAAATATGAGCAGAAAATTGCTCGTCTGTTGTTGAAGTTACGTAAAAGTAATTGAATTAGACCAAGTTGGATCCTTGAATTGAGTACAAGTAATGAAGTTGAAACGAGTTTTATCATTGAGTGAAGAAGATTTCAATGACTAGAGTTACATTGTCGAGTTGAGCAGACCAGTCATTGAGGCGAACCGAGTTGGACAGAGTTGAGTTGACAACTACGAACTGCTCTGCATTGCCTTGCACTGCACTTCGTTTCACTGTATCCAGGCTAAGGTGTTGGAAACGGTTCTTGGGAAATGAAGTCTACAAAACAATTTCAAGGCTCGTGAAGGAAAGCCACACTTGACTTGGGGTGTTATCGAATGTCATTAGTTTTGTGTTTCATTTCTTATCTGAAACTCAATTGTTTCCGGTAACATGAAGAGACGCATCAAATTTCAGACGAAGACTACACACTCGATCGAATATTCAAACGTTAAAGCCTTCATTGACTTCATATAGAAATTTAAACGAAAAACGGTAACATGTCAAGGAAAATTTGTCAGATAAAAAATCCTTCGAAGTTTCATAAATATGTTCAACTGATATCCAACGCACATCAATAAGCATAACTACAATTATAAAACATCTGGACAATTTCATGATGAAAATTATATTAGTGTTCTAAATTTAACCTTTGCTTTATATGGACAAATTTAGAATGTAATTCAGGATTTTCGCTTAGGACGTGCAGCACACAATACGACGTAACTGAATGCATACGCAAATTATTCATTCATTTACATGAACTATGATAAATTTAATGCCAACAGATATGAACACAAAAGGGCGTAAGGCAAGGTAACGAAAGCATGATCATCAAGATTTTTCCATCCACAACCATCGATTGTGAGGGAAATTCTGCGAGCTGTTGTCCTACTTATGGCTATGAAAATAATTACGCCCATATGACTAAAATGACGACTTTTTTCTGCCAGATTCTCACTCATTAGAGGTTCAAATGTAGAAGGTATTTACTGCTAAATTTATATTTAACGCGCAGTAGGCACTCAAGAGTAGCGTTTTTTGGATTAGGGTGCACACCTCTGCACCCATTAGCAGGCCGCCATCACTCCTGTACTTCTGATCGAGAGCGTCTCGTCTGCACGCTGTACCGACTGAGATCCAGCACTTCTGTGCCCTCAAACAGCAGCTCTTCAGTTGCGGCTGTGCAGGCAATGTAATCTCGGTAAAACCGTTGAGAAAAACAGTTTGAAGACTTGCGTCGACCACAGCTACAGTGTATCAGAATGGATGGCGGCTCTCTCAGTCTGACTGGTGCAATCCCCAGATCTCTGAGCGCTCGAGGCCAGAAAGCTTGTCCTGAAAGCGCAGTTTGTCAAAATTTTCGGGTGTTGAGCTCTTGAGAGGCTGAGAAACTGGCTGATGATTAGAATCATCGCATGATTTTCACAAATGCGGGTCTGTAACTTATTTATGCTAAATTTCTTATCGAAAGTTCTGCGGCGGTCATTCCGTAAAATGAGTCTTTATTATTTAGATTTAATTATTTGTGTTTCATGTGAAGATATACAATGTAAGTTATGCATTCATTTAAATTCAATGTGTAAGTAATGAATGGCAAGAAAAAATTTTAAATTTGACACTATTTTCTACAAGGGAAATAGTGATTAGCTAGAACACTTCTTTACGGCAGAGTACGTTTTCTTGCGCTGGAGACAGGATACTTGTTGATATGCACGTTCAAAGATGTTGCTTTGAAATTCGTGCATGTCAACTACTAAGTGTAGAAAAAAAATTTGATTTCCTTTGTGCGACAATCGTCTCTCGTTTCTGACTCTCGGGAATCTTTTGCCTTAATAATATTTGAAAGGAGATTTTTTTCAAATGTTATGCAGTGAAGCAAGTTCATCGAGATAGTTACTGGGTATTTCGTGATATAGATCGACGCACCTTAAATTTTCACGTCGACTAGTAGGTATATTGTATTACACAACAGTATAATTTATCGTATTACATTATAAACAATATCAAAGCTTACTGTAAAGCCCAAGCTCAAGAGTGAATGTAAGTGGAGACTTCCCACCAAGGTGTCCTTTATTATTCACATGTTTAAAAACGTTTTCAAACTTTGAAAATTTAAAAAAGAGCATATATCCATGTTTTTTTCCATAGCAGTCTTTGGTTCGACCATTAACATTATTATAATACCTATGTTTGACCACAAACTAAGGATCATTTTGTTGAAATAATTTAAAAAACAATGTCATAGATTTTAGGTAACAACTTTTTTAGAAATAAACTGAATTTTTATTTTAGTTTCTTTATTTTGAGCAATAGTCATGAACCCACCTTTTCTTTCCTGAGTAAATCTTGACTGATCTGTAAAGGCCAGTTGCACACGTTTCTACTTTCTACAAAAGAATCCTGGTCGTTATTTCCTTGACTTAATCAAGTTTCCTCTTGGCGAAACAAACAGCTTTGTCATTACCTCCCTCAAATTATTTTGTCATGCATTGAAAGTTCCTACTCAGTGTTCCTCGAGTTAAGTTCCTTTGTCATTTTCTGCACTGCACAAATCTCCGTCAGGGTCCTGAGTTGGCTCTGCAGCCCAAAGCTCGTTTCGTTCAGCTGCTGCAAACGCCAGAGAATTGGTCAGCAGCGGGAGCTAAAATTGTGGCACAATAGACCCAGTCTACGGAGTTTTGTCTCCAGATTTTCCTGCCACTGCGCCTCATCATGCAAAGAAGATCTGAGGTCACTTCTTAAAGTGGCCAATCTCTCCCGTTCAGACGAGCCTGTTTATTCCGCTCCCATCGATTTTCAAAGTTTTTATGGTCAGGCTTGGACTTCTGAAAGATATAAATCTTTACGGGGGCTTAGCATAAGAAAGGCAAGAGAAGAGAGATACTGGTCGACGAATCTCGAGAGTGTGAGCTTGCATGAGAAGAAAAAAAATCACGAATAAATACCTGATAAGCGCATGCACAGAAATACGAGAGCATGCATCTGAAAGTTGTTAGCTTATATTAGGATAAAAGAAGTATGGGTAGATGAAATTGAGAGTTCCAATCATTCTGGACAACAAGAATGCCATCAAAATGAGCGCACATGGTGAGAAGGTAGCGTAATTTTAAATTCTATCAGTAGTTTCACCAAGGAGAAAACATTGATTTAAACCAGGTGAGAGCGATTATTGTGAAAGGTTATAGGGATTTGGGAAGTGGTAACGTAAATGAGAATAAAGAAAATGTGGTTGGATATATCGTGCGAGCACTGTGGTGAATTATCGTGATGTAAGAACATAAATTTGAGTTGGGCGAGTTGGCAAATAAAACGCCATAAACAGATTGTACAGGCGAAGTTTAGAATACCTAACGTGATCTAATTGGATGTCCTAACCGCCAGTTAGCAAGTAGCATACAATGTAACGTTTTTACTTGCCCTAAATCCTCTATCTAATGATGAACAATCACAATGACCTTCACATAAGTACCAAATATCAGTTCGATATCAAACACTTGAAAGGTTTTAAAAATTGAAAGGAATGAATTCAAGCATTATTGAGTGAGAAAGGACTGGTGAGCATCGAGACCCAAACTTCTGTTTGTGTTTTATGTTTGTGAGGTCGTGTAATTTTTTGCTCGATAGTTTTGGGCCTGAACCTTAACAGCGGACATTTGTCAAGAACAAAATTATGTTTTATTCCCAAGAGTCTACTTTTTAAACATTATCTACAGATCAAGATCAAGAATGATCAATAATAATCCAGAGGTAGCCATGTGCGGCATGCATTTCTATTATAGAATTTAGCTGAAATTCTACTGGGGAATCGATCTAGCGTCGCTGAAAGTCTGCAGTGTTCCCAAGTATATTCTCAATTTTTACGCGATTGCACAGTTGCCGACGCATTTGCTCTAACCATTCTTTACCTTATTGATCGGTCCCGTGCAAATTTTTTTGAGAAAGAACGATTCTTTAATAGAATGGTGAACACTGGAGTCTGTAAGGGAGAATAATCCAGTAAGTAATACAGAACGCAACTTTGAAAAAATATTCAAAGTTCGGCATCGGTTTTATTTTTGCCAGATTACTTCATTATTAAATTTTCTGTGGGAATAAAGAATTGATTGTTTTCCTCATTGTTCTTAATCATTGATTGCTCAAATTCTACCATTAAATTGTTTTGAAATTAGCGTCTAACGAAATATCCTTCTCAAAAGATGCTTTTTATAGTCCTTTTGTATCCTCTTCTTTTGAGAGTACGCTCCGTTACAACCTTCCACTTTCTTTACATTCCTGAAATTATCTTATTTGAAGCGTTCCTCACCCAGACAGAAGAAACCCTCAGTTTCCTTTAACTGTTTCTCCCAAGAGAGACTCTTGAACAATATTATTCACGTTTACTATTTGTTTATGAAATAAGTACGTCTTAACCTACTGCATGTTTCACTCTTCTGTAACCTAGTACATTGAATTATACGTCTCATATACATTTTTCGACAGAAAATATCCTCCATCTTTTGAAATCATCACCAAAGATTAACGTTTTGAATGCACATTTTACACAGCTCTGTGCCAGGCTATTATCGTTCTGTGTCAGCACTTAGTGACACAGAGGGTAAACCTCTTGTCTAAGCTATTGTTATCGCGACCGCTGCAACCCCACCCACTCCAAGCACGGCCCCTCCTGTGGCACTAACGCATCCGATCCTCAATATATAGCTCCCATCCACCTCATCCATCGCAGACTTGCCCACGTCCCTTGTCGCCTGTCGGTGTTGACCCAGCGCCTGAAGGAGGCCAAGTTTGGCAATCGCCCTCAGTTTTACTGACAACCTCACCGGCAGCTCGAGGAAGCTCTTAGGCTATCCTGTCGCTCCTACGTCACAACGGCTGTCCTGCATCCATTTACGCTAGTGCAAACAATATACTGTTGCTCTTGTACCTGATCAAGGAATGTGCGCTTCAACAAAGCCCGATGCGATCGATGATATAGCTTGCACGCTGTTGTATTTTCTAAGTTTTTTGTGAAGTTGTTCAATACCCTTTCCTGTTTTGTGTCTTGTTTAGTGCCGTTTTTCTAACATCGACGTACCGGTAATTTATGAATTGGAGCATGCCAGAGCGTATTATCCAAACGTTGAGGATACAATTAAAAATTAAAAAAGGTGTGAAGCAGAAAACTGGCATTTCACAAGAAGTGCATTCCTTTAATGGCCGCAATACTTCGAAAAAATTTTACAAGTTCAAAACTTTACACAAGAAAATCAGCAGGTGCAGCAGATTTCAAACTACCTCAGCTCTTAAGAAAAGAACGGCGATGAAATCTTCCGGAAATTCAACTGTTTTAAAATGCATTGCAATTACTCCATTTTCTTGAATCTGGCGTTTGCTGAGGTAGTTCTCACCACATGTACAACAATTTTCCTGCTTCCTCCTATGATTTTCTTTAACCTCATCCGTTCATAGTTACTGGCTGCTGAATATAAAGTCATTGTTCGTATTGTTGATATCTACATTGTTAGTAAACACAATTACTACGTAAAAGACTTTCCTGTGGCTCATAGCGAATATACACTACATACACGGCTGATATTCCCTGCAAATGCAAATGGCACTTGGGTACCTGATACAGAAAAAACAGATGATCATTGAACTCACAGCTTTCATTCAACATTGAAAAAATCTATTATTTACACAGTTGATTCCCAGCGTCAGTGATGCGAATCTAACATATATTAAGTACCTATAGTGGGTATATATATTTTACTCTTGATGTTTACATTTCGAAGTTGACAGTGGTTCTGCCAGAAACAATGATTTTGGACAGCAAACACGCACCACGCACAGCCCCATACTCACTGCCTGCAGAGCGGCTGCTGGAGGCAGTGCTGCAGCGCCTGCGTGCAGCTCGCAGCCACCAACTTCACCTGCTGCAGGGAGATGAAAGGGTCGCGCTCTGTAGAGAACAATATGTCCGTTATGAAAATCGTCACGAATTGCACTCCTTTCTCTCTGTAGCGATCTGACCGAAGCTCAAGGGCGCTGTAGCACATTTACTAGCGTTGTGTCGACTTACAACGCAGCCGTCATGTGCCAAATCTTGCACAGATGCGCCAGATGCGTCTTTTAAGACGTATACGTGTAACCTTGTCTATGGATTGAGGTATCATGAAGCACACCTGGATAACGAATTAAATTTGTTTCAAAGCGAGCTAGACAAGGCAATGAGAGAAAGTCCGTTATGGAACCTAGTTTAAGTTTCTATCTCAACGCTTTACCCGCCATAAAATGGAAACTTATAGTTTTTAGTTTTGATTCATCAGGTTCATGCAAGTTTTATGATCGAATCAGTGCGGAAAGAGTTAGTTTCCGGAGAACAACTAATTCCACTAATTACCTAACTCAAATTCTTGTAGTAATACGTTGGTTTAATTTTGCAATGCTTTCTATTGTTATGAACTTGTCGCTTGCAAATGTTTACAATAAATGGCAACAGAACTAAGCAGACTACATTCTATCCAAATGACTAAAAATATGATTTCCACGTTTTCAAAGAGCTTCAAACTCAATTTTACATAGCTGATCTCAAATGGCAGAGACGAATTATCATCTTTCTTTCACGCTTCGCTTAAAGAAGTCTAAGTGCTCAACTCTGGTGGTACGTGAGCGATCATTTCTGTTCTAAATTGTTACTTCAAAACTGCAATTAAAGTGTAGAAACATGCCACTGGCATACATTTATCACTAGCAAATCGCACTAGCTCCAGAGAATCAGAGACCTAGACTACGGGCGTCCAAAGCTACCAGGACACTTCTTTAAAGATGGAAAATGACACACTTTATTTGATTTTTGAGGTGCAATATTTTCACTTCGTTAGTGATCGGTTATTATTATTAACTCAATAGTTTGTGTTTGGTAAGAGTCATATTTGCTGAAATTTCGGCACTTATCATTTTACGTTCATTCTGAACTAATGCATGTGCAGTAATTTCTGAGGAAAGATGAAGCTCTATATGAATACCTTTATGGAATGTACGTAGGGACTTTTGATGGCATAATGGTTTTCAAACAATCCCAGATTAGAAATGCCAAAAAACATCGAAAACACGAGAAAAAATTAACCATCAAAACTAATCAGAGAGAAATATCACTTGAGAAATATTTTTAATTTTCCTGATAACTTCTGAAATAGAAATGCGTTTTTACTATGGCCCTAATCCAAAGTAATTCTCCGCTCAAAGTATTGTATTTTTGAGCAATATTATATTTCAGGGTTTACGTTCATCCGTTTGATTGAATAAAGTGTTTTGTTTTGCGGAGTAAAATCTTACAGCAATTTAGCATAATATCAAATGTATGTCAAGCAATGAAAACAGAGTGGGTCTTCAGCAGTAACAAAGATACAGTGCTCTGGTCCTGGAGTGCAGAATGGATCTACAGCGGTGCAAGAAGTATAAAACTACGACACAAAGTGCAGAGTGGGTCTACATTAGTGCAGAAGATACAGTGCTTCAACCCTGTTGTCCAGAGAGGGCCAACCGCAGAGCAGTCTGGCCTAGCTTCTACCTACAAGCATTGGACATGATTTGGTGGAGGAAAACGATTTGACTTAGTCGCTTCCAATTACTCAATTCTGATTTTAAAAATGGAAGGTTATATTTTCCAAATTTAATTTTTTCATTCCTAAAATTGCCGTGAACCTCGCCAGCTTCAGACAACAAGCAATTGTACGTCTAAACAGATGTTCACTTTGTTCATTTCACAGATTCATCAAAATTTTTAAAGCGAAACAAATTTTAATATATTTTGTTTTTTATTAAAAAAATGAAATATTGGAAACGTTTCAGAGACCAGCTCCATCATCAGTTCTATAAAATACAAAGTATGATCATTACTCCGTAAGCATGAAATCAAAATCGATAATAAATTCCACACTGTGCATCTGAGCGTGAGCTAATCATGATGTAAAAGTAAAGGTTCAGGCGACCAATGTAGTTATAACTGCGGAAGCGAGCTAGGAAAAGGAGTTATAAAAATGTGAATCTCAAACGGATATTCTGGACAATACCAACGGGAAATAATTAGCACGGCTAAGCTTTGTTATATTTTCATACTAGAACAAAAATGCAGCACAGGTCTTGTACATCAAGTTGAGCAAGGCACTAGTAGCTCTGAAATGAACATCACTGACTACAAAATGCCCGGCTTATTTTCTCCAAGGCATCTGTTAGGTATTTGAGGTAACTTTAATGCAAAAAACACGTTACTGGGAAACTGTTCCTACGAAACCTGAGAATCTGCTGATGGAAAGGGACTCGTTATGGGAATGGCAAGGGTTCAACATATTAATGTATGTGAAACATATAGTGCAGTTCCTAGCATTAAACATTGACTTGTGCGTACAAATTATGCTAACTGTTCTAAGAATCTGTGCAAAAAGAGTTACAGTAAAGCTGAGTGCAAGAAACAATCAATTTTGTGCTACAGCAGTGCAAAGACAATGCAGAGGTGCAGACGGGCAGGAATTGGAGTGCTGAGTCCGTACTTGCGGTGTTGTCATAGTCGTGACGTTGCGGCGTTGTGCTGGTCAGAGAGTGACGATTTTTGTGCCGTTCAACCGACGATGAAGAAGAATAATCATCGGCATGTGAGTCTTTTCCAAATAGTTTTGAGTGGAATAAGTGTTTTCTGGACTGCCTCGACACCTCCTCAAGCTCTTCGTCAGTCATACTGAGGATCACTCCAGTTTTCCGAATGCCTGTCTCCTCTCCGCTTCCTCCTTCCTTGGAGCTATAAATACTCCCAACGTTTCCAATACCCTCGATATAATCTTCTCCGATGGCGTTGAAGCGGTCCAAGTGGAACGTTTTGCGAGCAATATCACTGTTCGGCTGCGATCTCGCAGCATCACCGATCTCTCCGACATTGGCAGCGTCGTAGATGCTGGACTCCAGGTCACCTACTAGGCCTCCACCAAATCCATGCAGCCCGACGACGTCTGGATCTGGTAAGTAGATTCCGTGTTGACGGTTGGTTAGGTTCAGCGTCGGCGCTATGAGTTGAGAGCCAGGACGAGTTCTAGGACTTGGCACGGTGGGGTGAGATGGACCTAACAAGTTGGTCTCCACAGCTTCTTTGTCTGCCAAGTTAGGCTTCTTGGGCAGGGGCTTCATGAGGGGAGACATGAGTTCTTCTGACACTTTCTCCATCTGGTGGAGCCAGTCGCCGAACTCTGTACCATTCACTGCAATGAGAACATACTAATCTCTCAGAGACAATTGTTATTTGGAGAATATACTCACTGAGAAGTGCGTCATTGAAAGGTTTGCTAAAATTGGGAACATTGAAGGCTGAATATTTTTACTATGACTCAGCGTTGTGGTCGTTGTAAGTAGCTTAAAAACGTGCCGACATAGCACTATAACTTGGAACTGAACCCATCATTTTCAAATTCAATGAAAAAAATAATGATGTTTTATGTTCATCGAGAAACTGTTCAATACTGACAATTATCCTTCAGTGAAAACCTGTGCAAATGTGAAATAAAATAAATTTTATTTCATTTTTATTGATTATAGTGCTATGAAATAAAATAGATTTTATTTCAATTGTGCGTTGATTTTCATCAAATTTAGAAAAATTTGCTTCTAAAAAATCAAAAATACATTTGGAAAACGATGTGAAACCATGAGAAACCCATGAGATTCTTTCAATTACGACAATGATGAACTTTATGTTTCAATAGGAACATAAAGGCGTAAAAGTGCAGTTGAAATTATTTCACTGCAATAAATAAACTTTACATTTATATAAAACCAAAAATCCAATTTTTGAAGGTGCAGATCCAGGTTGTAAATGTGTACTAGCTGATGACTCTTTGTATTGTGTATTGAAGCCGTTCAGTTTCCGAACCTTATACAATAATTTGTTCTAGACCAATGCAACAGTGCTGTCACTGGAAATTAATTCACATTAATTCCTCTGTTGATACCTAGTGTCAGCTGAGGTTTCGTGAGTGAATGTTTAACTATTCCGTAGAATTTGACCCAATGATTGAGACATTCAAAGTTGACTACAGCTACAATCCAATGAGAGTAACTAATTTACATAACTTTCCGGAAGATATTTGCTTTAAAGATATCACAGTTTTTGACAAGCGCCTACCCATGTTTTGTCAGCCTTTTCATGTGCCTCGGCCGTAGTTGTGTTCTCTTCTATTTCGAGCATCGTGTTCAGGAACCCCAGTTTACGCACCAATTAATTTGTCACATGAACTGTTTTGCACGGTCGAAAAATAATACGCACCAAATATTCTAAAGTAAGAGAACAGAAATACGTGGTGCAGACTCGAGCTCACCGACGCATGGATTGTCGTTGACGAGGTCGTGAAGCTTGGTGCACTTCTTGTCCTCTCCGTCAGGGCACGTGCACCCGAGCAGAGGCGTCTCCCTCATCTGCATCCACGCCTTGATGCACTCCTCTCTGAACACGACGCAGGAGTGTAACTTTTATAGCCTTAATTATGCCTGAATATGCGCCACACATTGGGGACTTGGCACTCTTTCGCTCAACTCTTTAGGGCAACTCGAAGCTTTGCTTTAAATTCATTAGCATTATAGAACAAGGTGATGGTGAACTGCAGCAACATTTTCAAAGAAGCGGCAATGTTCACTTGTATTTAAAGTTCCAATAGAGACCCTTCGTATCAACCATTGAATATCTCAGTTTCTGATCTGCCCCAGGCTTTGGGATATTAGTCTCAAAAATCTCATCAGGCAGCTTAATTCGTCGTTATTTTGATGGCTTAAAATAAATAGAAACGAGAAAAGGCATATCATCTTTGTTTGGCAATGCAGCAATAGAAACGTCGACTCATGTAAAACTTGATCAACATTACTAAGGCTTTCATGAACATTGTAACTATACTCTATCCTTATCGTCGTACTTAGTAATGATCAATTTAATTTTTTTAATTTTGGAATTATCACTCGCTATTGTTAGCAGATACTAATAATCATGAAAGTATCATATAAGATGCGAATTTTCGTCAAATAATTTATACAGGGACGTGTTGAATTAGTATGCACCACATTTCAGTATGTCAGACATCTTGCTAGTGAATGAGTTCTATTGCAAAAGGTGGAATACAGACAGATAATCACGGCGGTGGAACAGGATGTGAACTGCTCAGGGACGAGATTTTTGTTCTTATTGTTCTGAACTGTTGATGATGCACGTAAAAATTAGATGCTGAATGCAGTTAAGCTGGTACCTAGAATAGATGGTAGGAGTAAAAAATAAGAATCATCAAGCCAAAGCGTTCTCACTTTATGTCGAGAAACTACCAAAGAAATGCCATTTAGTATGTCATTTGAGCGGGAAAGTAAATTCTATGCGTACTGATGATTTTCACGGGTTAATTTAATATTTTTTGTGGACAGCGAATAACGATTGCGGTGTAGTACCGCATTTGACTCGGATTAGCTGTGGTCTTCTGTTGAGGTTGCTCTAGATATGAGTCGCCGGCAAATGAATCAATTCTACGCAGGTTGTTGACTCGTTTCAAGCTTGACTGGCAGAGTCTCCGCAACTTAAAATACTTCAATGCCAAGTGTATGTCTCAATTCCTCCATACCTGTAACTTCATACGCTCTCTGGAATCCTTAGCCTGTAATATCATTACCTATCGCCTCAGGAGTTACATATGGTGAAGGTGCAGATCCAGGTTGTAACTTCGCATCGATCGGGAACATCCTTTGTTGACATCGCATTATTTGGTAGATTTTCCATCGATTACTGAAGGGTACAGTGGAGAGGGACTTAGAAGACAGAGTGAACTCCCTTCATTGATTAACTTTCGCGTATCAGCGAGTGTCATGATTTAAGGTAAATGACAAGTATAGACTACAACCGAGTGTTCTCAGATGAATTTTAAAGAGTAAGACCCATTCCGTGAACCGACCTGTAGCCATTTTTGCATGTGCTGTTGCGGAATTTGCAGGATCTCTTGCTGTCGTCGAGGCGCTGTCGGCACCACGGGTTGGCCTTGCAGATGTCGGCGGCGGCGTTGCAGGTCGGGATGTATTGCATCGGGTGCATGTCCACGTCTGCGCCGGGCCAGCGAGAGGGAATAGAAATGTTCAGCACCCTTCAACGCATGTTATGTATAACAGATACCTGCGTAATTCTACGGTTGAAAACATATTCGTGAGAACAAATGCCAACTGCGATTCATGATGTCAATTTGTGGTGGAAGAAATGTCATCAATGGTACTTCTAGAATCATCAGAATTAGATGGTTTTCATCTGCATCGAATTTCATCAAAAATTTAAAAATCTACTGAACATCACTAATGGTTTAATTGTAATGTTTCCTATATCATTGAGGAACTAAAACTTTCCGATACGGAATATCGCATTTTTAATGAAATTCGTCCCCCGTTCATAGTAGATGGCTTCTGAGAAATCTGATCATCGTGTAAGTTAAGCTATGGTTCCATTCATATCGTTCATAACCTACAATCACTCCTCTGAACAGCTCATGTAATTGCATTATAATCAAAGCACTCAAATTAATTGAAAATTCTTTAACTACTGGAATAACTAAATTAAAATATTTCAGTGAAAGCGAGTGGCTATGCATTTGATCCTTGTTGTCAAAGGACTGTTTCTTTTAGCTCCGCAGCATCATTTTCACTTTAGGCCAATTAATTATGAGACCGAGCATTTAGTAGTTTTGTAAAACACATTAAGGAAGTGCTGCTAATTCTACTACGTTTCACAGATGTTATGGGCATCCTTGGGCTGAGGAATTTCAAGTTGTGTGATTGCAATGATTTCAGAGATGCACTAGAGTGCTGGGGCAGAATTTTGATTGTATTACTGCTCAGATGACTCGAGAGCGCTATTATTAAGGTATATTGAGCTCCAAGTTACAAAGGATTTCTCAAATGCAGGTTTAGTCAAGAAACATTCTTAACGCTGTATAAATTTTATTTCAATACACATGCAGACCGGACGCCAACAGAGTTCACCATGAAGTTATCTTGGAATTAACTTCATCCGTCGCAACATTTCAGGAACTCAGCAGTTTTTCTGAGAGATCAGAGCCAATTCAGGGTCAATTTCTTCGCTTTTCAGCCCGATTGAATCGGCTTCTTCTTGATGTCCAAAGCTTGACTGAAGTGCAATTTGTTCACCACAAGTTTGAACTTCCAGAAATTATACACGTAATAGGCAATCCTGACAGTTTTCCACGAAACCATTTTGCGTGCAATTTGATGCAAACTCTGATGAAAATAATTTATCCCTAACGGCATGTCATGTCTGTGTACGAAGTCTTCTTTGGACTTTCAACATAAATCAGTTCAACTTCGTGTCAATCCTACTGCAACTATTATTACTGCCACTAACTCTACTACTATTACTTCTGAATCCGATACTATTACTACTACTACTTATACTAATATGACACAAAACGACAATTTCAAGATTTGCATCATCTCAGCATAAAATAAGATTTGCTTCAAGTTCATTTAGATATATTTAGATATTTCAACTCTTAATAACTATTTGAAGAATGTGAAACGATTTAACAGTTAAATGTGATTAAATGACACAAAATACGATGGCATTACTTTTACAAAAGCTTCTAACTTGAAGTTACAGAATATCATTAGATCTTATGGAGAACTACAAATGGGGGCGCTCGAATCGGCAAGGTAGTTCGGACGCGAAAAAATTTCCTTGTGGAGGTGCTCATCAGTGAAACCTTATTGTATAAAAATTATATTTGATAGAATAAAAGGGACGCATTAATTCATTCATTTTCGTCACACGATGAATAGAAAACTAGCAATGCATGACTTTTTGTGGAAGAGAAATTCCTGGTCGCTGAAACGTGAAAAAGGGACAACGTCCCAAAGAAGCAACCGATCATAATTATAAAAATCTGCGAAAGGAAAAATGAAACCAATACAAACGCAGTTTTATGCAAATAAAATCGAATGAGAAGCAAAACTTTGAAATAAATTTTTCATGATATCGTACAAAATATGCATGAATTTCACGGAACGTGAAATCGAACAATGCTGAAATATTTTCATTAAGAAAAACTAGTTGAAGCGTACTAAGCATCTCGTAGAACGATTAAAAAACCAATCGTTATATGAGAAAAAGTAGGAAAAAATGGATGTACTCATTGAAATTCAATTGGCCGAAGGCAAGACCAACAAGCTGTATTGCAAAGCAAATGATGTGCCGGAATTCAGTCGAAATAAAAAGTGCAATTTTCGGATGCTTAAAAAAGAATGTCAGGACGCAGGCAGTCACTGATGGGAGGGGCAGGAGGAGGCGCGACTGAGGTGCTGGCATACCAATGACCGTCCCGAGGGGCACCGTCTGCTGGGACACACGGAATCTTGGATGAGGAGATCTCGTCCCTGCTCTGAAAGCTGGGCTCGAACTTGGGCAAAACTTTGCCAGTCTACGGAGCAGGGGGGTAGGAAAATGGGGTGGTGCTAGGTAAATTTACTTCTTTAGAATGAGAAAGCGAGATAGTGGTGAGCTCTTTCTAAATAGCCCACTCTTTGCGGAGTAAAATCGGATAAAATGTAAAGTTAGGATGTTTAAAAGCTTTCTTCGAAAAGCGCTTAAAATTAACCTACATGAGTGATGTGAATGTTGAATATTGATGAGTAAAATTTTTGAAGGAGTAAGTGAAGACAAGCATCGAAACGCACGAAACAAGATTTCAACACGAATCTATTCAAAAGTTGGTTTAATAACAGATCGTGGAGTTTTTCATCATACTTATTATTCTCAATTTATCGTGTTATGATACAAAAACTCTGAAAATTCTATTCAATGTGTTGATACGAATTCATGTACATAGATTTACAAATTGGCACTCACGGACCATGCAATGTCCCAAAATTTTACTCTTATGGTGGAATTTTTAAAAAATAAACCTGGCAGTTTCATTTCAACTTCCGCTTCTGTATCGAGGAGAAATTAAACTATGAGTCACTGATCGTGAATAATTAGGAGAAATGTAAATCATTGATGCATGGGGAATCATCGGTGCAATGCCCTATTTTTCGCACGCATTTCGAAAACGAAAGTAAAACCAAACGACTCGCATGTTTAATTCTTTGTACTTTTAGGAAGTGGAGATTTAACTCTAGAGAACATTCGACGACCTTGTTTTAAAATCAAGATAAACCTGAAGAGCTGCGTGATCTTAAGGTGTGAACGCGAAGATATTCTTTAATTATGGTCAACAATGAGGTTTGTCAAACAGTATCTTTCCTTCTATGAATTTTCTATTTTACAAGATGTGGTGGAGGCTCATTTGACGCCCTCATGAGAGTTTTGAATAAATGGATGCTTATTTTTCTCTTTATGTGAGTAATGTACTGCCCTCGATATTAGTTTAGCTTAGTTTTGTTCGTTAATTATGTTTAGCAGTTAAATTCCTGCTACCTGATGAACCGGCCCTGCGCCCGCCCGTAAGGCGCTCAAAGTAATGTGGACAGATTTTTTTTAATTTCAGTTGAAGAATATGAGGTACTGAAACCTGGATTCCTTGAACTGAATTTAGAAACTCTTCGTAATAGCAGTAACGTAAGTTGTTCTTAGTCGACTTAAAACATAAGATGTTAGCCGTTTCACTATTAGAACGACAATTGTTGGAAAATTTGTCCCAGATGTTAATTTATTCGCAATTAGTTGCAAAATTTAGCTCATTTTTTATCAATGGGCTTTAGCTTAAGCGCCGCATTTCGGGTAATTCACGAGAAACTAATTTTGTTTTTTTCAGCTTTTTATTTACATTTTTGATAATTTGCCAATGGTTTTTTGTTTGTGTGAGTTTCCTTAATTTATCATTGGGCTTTCTCAAAAAACTAAATAATCTGAGACGTAGCAAAACATGGTGTTTTTTCAGCATGAACGCGTAGTCAATTACCGGATGATAACTAAAGGAAGTTGGAAACAGCTTTCGTTGAATTTTATTGTTCCACTTTGTTGCCATGGCAAGGACAAGCCTCAATAGATTGGAGCTCGGTTCCGTTCCTCCAAACAAGGACCTGTCAAGAACAAGGAAGCACCGCTTCCCAACTTTCCATATCCTAAGATCGATCTCCAGTCTTCTCACGATGCCTTTGTGTGAGCGAAATCGGCCGATTGATTCGTTTGATGCTAGCCTTTGGATGGGTGGGACGTACGCATACAAATAGAATGACGATATTGGGGAGCGTTTATTAACTTCTGTCGCGATTTCTGAAGGAAATCAAAAACCGTAAGAAAAACACAAGCGATGAAGAGGCAAGAGACTGATAAATATTTGTTCAACTTGAGGTAAGAGATGGGAAGAATCTCCAATGTTTCATGTACGTTACAATCGTTTGTAAAATTTTGGCGACGATTAATAGAAATTGACATAAAACTGAGAGATATTGAATAATGCTACCAATTGCAATTTAATGCCATTACCGTGATAAAAACTGAAACATAAAAATTTAAACTTGTATATTTACTAAATCTTGTATAAATTATGTCATCTTCCGACTTACTTATATCTTTCACATGTTTTCAATACTTACCAGTCACTCCATTCATTTCGTTTCTCATTTCGAGCGTCATATTTTTCACGCAATGTTTTAACGGAACTGTAACGTTCTTGCCCTATTACTTTGAGCAGATACAGAAGCAGACCAAGTGCTGGCAATGCATTGAACCAAAAAAATGTCCTTTGGGCTCATTTACTCAATGGCTTTCCTCGCTTTTGAAATGGAACTGATCTCTGGGCAGGCAACCATTCATACAAACCTTGTGCTCTGAGCCCCTGGAGGTAATTTTCTACTCAAATAGGAGGTATGTATGACCTTTATTATTGATTAAAATTCCTATTATACCAGGTTGAGGAAATTTTTCTTTCGGCCATGTGCAATAGAGTTATAATGCTCTCTTTTCATGGTTACGAAGTCCAAACTCTCCTAATGTTGCGACACACATGCAAGTGCGCTACCTAGTGATTGAAACCATTACTTTCTTTAAACTGCTTCCAAGATATTTCTATATATTTCTACAAAAAGTGCCGTTTCTTCAGTGTATTCTAGATATCTTAATACAACGACCATGTTGTGCTCCTTCGGCTTTTCGCGAAGAAAGAAGCGTATCTCTTTGGTCACAGACAAAAGTTCCTTACTATTATTAGCCATTGTAATTAAAGCTATCGGTATGAATACCATTACTGACGATTTTCTCGTCGACTCTTCCAATTTTGGTCCATTGGAGCTTTAACACAGAGATGAAATTTTTACTGTAACTCCAGATTTTTGTTCATCTTGTGGCTTATGACAAGCATTTCTTCCGCACCTAAAAGTCTAGCGGAACTTATCCTGAATACTTGTGTTTCATTACAGCTAGTTAAGAATTTTATATGCAGGCATATTTTATAAACATACACTCGACGCTTGAGTTTTTACATATCGAAACGTTTTTATAAATTAGAATTATGCACTGAATCTCAATAGTATGAATTGCCACTTGGATAAAATTATATCATGAAAAAAATTAAATTCAATTTCGATTGGTGCTTCATATTAACAAAATGAAGAGATGAAAAAGTTTGTTTCAATAATTGAGAGCTCCAGAGCGTATTTTTCGAGTGGAATGAATTTGTGTGCATAACCGAGCAGCTGCGATAAATCTGATTGTGTTTTCTTCGTACCATCGAAGAAAGAATGTGTTTCAGGCGAAAGACAATACGCCTCGGCCAAAAATGAATGTATTTTGAAACCAGAGCTCAGTAAAAGTGTTTAATTTCCACTGCAAGTTGGACCAAAGAAGCTTCGTCTCAAGTTTTTCTTACATGCCTGCATAAAACTGCAGCTATCGGTACCATGTAGCTCTTGAACCGACGTCAAGCGCTGCTTCATAGTTACCCACTTGCTCGGCCTAAATGTTACATGCAGTATCAAGTGGCGATTTTCACTGTCTTTTTGTTGGGGTCTATTTTTTAAGAAATCTAACAAGTGAAATTAAATAACATTGCAATCTGAGGAGTGGGAACACCAGATGAAGTCGTATTCGTTCTGCACCCACTTTCGGTGACACTTCTGTGGTGTTTGTTATCTTGCGGTCACATATGTAATCGGCTCTTCTACTCTTCAAACCAGCGATAATTACAATTTTTTTCCTGTGTCGTAAACGGATCAACTAAACACTTGAATTAACTTGGCTCACAATTGTTCGTTGTGACACCAACTCCACCAAAAAATATTATTTGATGATCTCGCCCCAATTTGCACTTTATTTTTACCGTAGTTCAGCGGGAGCGTAAGTCAATAGAATTATGATCAGTTAGCGCACAGTCCTGGGACTCAGGCACTGCACGATGCCGGAAATTTGATTTGCGTTGCCATTGTTTGTGTGGATAAATGAGCTCGCAGCCTTCGTGGAGTTGCATTGTCCTCCAAGGCTTGGGGACAGCGCCGCTGGCAGCAAATCTTATTTTGCTGAATTTTGTTGTAGTTACGCGAACTTTCCAGAAATCATGTATGATTAAAAAAATTGAGCCTTATTTTAAGAAAATCAATTAGTACTTTAGTTTAGTGAAATTCCTGAAGTTTATTTTCAGAAGCTTTTTTGTGCCGTACCTAGTTTAGCAGGAGGCAGTTTCGGCAGCGACGCCAGAAAGTTTATCGTCTTGCTGGTGCCTCACAATGCAATCAGTGGACGTAAACAAGAACTCGGACCCAGAAGAATAAGTCAAGCCTCAGTTCAACATCAATTTCACCCAGCAGATGAAACTGTGGTCTTGCTTTTCTAGCATGAAAAACGGAAAATCATTTTTGAAAACCATTGTGGGGAAAAAATATTTTTTGTATTTTTTTAGTTCGTGAGTTTGTGATAAACCGTCCGTGAGAAAATAAGACTTAGTTGAAACAAATCGAAAAGTATTTTTTGATCATTGAAATTTGAAGATCTCTAGTGCAATGAGCACACTCATTTTTTGTAGCTTTACCGTGCTTTTGTGCTCCCTATCCTGTTTGTTTGCACGATAAAATGGTTGAGACTCTAACATTTGCAACTGTATGGTAAAAAATTTCTACAAAATTTTCAAATCTTCGAATTTTGAAAATTTAAAATTTTTCTAGAGCTCCAATTACTGTAATACCGTTGTGCTAAATTAGTTTGTTCAAACAAATGTTCAAGACATGCTCTATTATTTCGTAAAGTGTATTTGGTCTATGACTGTCAACCTTGCAGAGCTGGCAGAAGCTGAAGAATCTTTGTGGTGAAATTTTATATGAGAAGAATTCAAACTTAAAAATTTTAGCCAGAAAAAGTGAATCTGCCAGTCATGAATAAAACTCCCATAACGCGAGGGGTTATCGATATCAGTACAGAGACGATCGCATTGCTATTACAGCGCAAGGCAAAAATGGCTTTCAGTTGTAATTCTTCGTGTTGGCTGAGAGTTTCATTGAAATATTGATTTCATTATTTTATTTTGCACGAGTATTTCCAAAATTGCCATCTACCAGCTCCACGAGTGTAGATCCAAGCTCCAAATGATAACTTTTTCATCTGAGATTCTTAGAGTAGGCGCTCCCAAGCGTGTCTACCGACGGCCAGGTGCAGTTATCGGACAATCGAGCAGGCTGGATATCTAAACGATGTCAGAGAGAGTGGTCATAGCAGAGTCCAATACGTGCAGCGTGGTGCTATTTGAAGCACAATACGTGCAGCGAGGGGCTACTTCAGGCATAATGAGAGCTGCATGGTGCTGCTACTGGCACAACGCTAGCTGCATGGTGCTGCTACTGGCACAATGTGAGCAGCATGGTGCTGCTACTGGCACAATGTGAGCTGCATGGTGCTGCTACTGGCACAATGCGAGCTGCATGGTGCTGCTACTGGCACAATGTGAGCTGCATGGTGCTGCTACTGGCACAATGTGAGCTGCATGGTGCTGCTACTGGCACAATGTGAGCAGCATGGTGCTGCTACTGGCACAATGTGAGCTGCATGGTGCTGCTACTGGCACAATGCGCGCTGCATGGTGCTGCTACTGGCACAATGCGAGCTGCATGGTGCTGCTACTGGCACAATGCGAGCTGCATGGTGCTGCTACTGGCACAATGCGAGCTGCATGGTGCTGCTACTGGCACAATGCGGGCAGCATGGTGCTGCTACTGGCACAATGCGAGCAGCATGGTGCTGCTACTGGCACAATGCGAGCAGCATGGTGCTGCTACTGGCACAATGCGAGCTGCTTGGTGCTGCTACTGGCACAATGCGAGCAGCATGGTGCTGCTACTGGCACAATGCGAGCTGGCTTGGTGCTGCTACTGGCACAATGCGAGCAGCTCTATGCTGCGTAACTGTTTGTGTACCGAAATTTAAAAAGTATAAGGAAAGGAATTCCAGTATGAAAGTTATCACACAAATTTATCCGAGCATGTTCCTCGTTAGCTAAAGCATGCGCTTGTTTAGTTGTTCTCTATATAAAAAATTATGTTTTCTTGAGATTATCCTAAATTGCATTTCATGAATTCAGTTTTTACTCTGATTTATCAACAAACAAATGAAGTTGTAAAAATTCTAAGATGAAAACCTCGATTTGGTGGAGTGGAATATCAATTCAATTTTATCATTACTCATGTAGTTGAATTCAATTAAATTAACAGGAAATTAAATTTAAATAGCTTGTGAAACGTCGAAAAAATGGTCTCTTGAAAACTATCAAAAGCCTAAATTTTAGTCTTGATTCCAAAATCTCACCGTACAAGACAAATTGCTCTAAGAATCTAGAAGTTAATCTAAAGTGTCATCTTGGCCCCGGAGTTACCGACAGTACAAAAAGGTATTAGACACAATATTCAGATGGCAACACAAGCAGAATGTGGCTGTTGACCGCACAATGCGAGCAGCGAAGTCTCACTTTGCTCGTACCACATTGCTCTCACTCAGAGCGCCGCCGCCGACTCAGCAAATAGAAGTTTATGCCCTTTGTGTGTGGAGCTCAGTCACAGTGTGTTCGGTGAATATTATTGTGTTAGGTTGCTACACGGATAATAATGGCGAGGGGCCTTTTTCATGCTTCTTTTCTACTCACAACAAGGCATTTGAGGGCGTAAGTTGTGAACTATAGGAGAATGCGTTGATGTATAAGAGACACCGTAAGGCAATACTGCAAACTAAGAGACATCTAACAATACCAGTTTCTATATCAGTTATAGCACAATTGTAACGATGTTAGGAAATTTATGTTACGACTTGTTTTCATCACTGAGTGTATTTAAATTCATCTTTTCGATTTTTGCCCTCGACAGCATACTCGTATATAAATGGTTTTAATAAAGCTAAATAATTTTCTCCAAGTCTTTTTCCTTTACACATATGGCTCTGTAGTCCTGGTTACTGTGTCAGCAGGAGCGATGAGTTTGGCCTGTGCTCCAGGAATGGCTGAAGCGTGCGTGTAAATGACAAGGGAATTTTCGTGTCAACTACGCATGAATGAATGATAAAACATTCTTTTTGAGGATTCATTTTCTTAAACAGTTTTTACTTTCGAATAGTGCAGGATATTCCAAATGTTGGTTTCAGGAATGTAACAGGACAGAATATAGCAACAGGCGCATGCCGAGTGGCTCATTTTCGAGTCGCTACCGTAGTCCTGTGCCGTCATACACCACTCACACACAGGCACCAGAGTTGGAGTGGAGGAGAGAGAGTAAAATTCACATCGTGTCTTGGGGGTCATTGCTATCCGTAGCGTCATTCTTTGCAATCGAAGGCTGTCACTTCTCGTCCCTGCAATGCAGTGGTAGCATGATGCCTGAAGACGTAAATCATTCAGTATAAATTGCTAAATCTGCTTAGAGCTGTCGTTCAACGTAGGTTGAATGACTCAAACGGATTTTAAAATTTTAATTTACCTGTTGTGAAATGCACCTAAAATTCAATTTATAATAGTACTATATAAACTGAAAGACCAATCAGCTGTGGGCTTGGGTAAATGACGTAGATATTTGATTAGCAAGTGCAACATATTCAGCGTTTTCTTCTGAAGATTGTGCTTGTCATCCTTCTTCGATGTGACTCTGGCATTGATTCAGGTATTACAATCCAACAAATGACGCATCATAGTTTAACAATGGTTACATCATTATTTCAACTATCAAAAATTGATATGAAGTCAAAAAAATGCGTGACTAAATTATTGATTCAAAATGTGCACGAAGCCAATGAAAAATTGAAACATAGATTCACCGTCAGCTGCAATTGAACCTAGTGTTATTTTATGCTTGTTTTCCACAATTCAACACCAGAGGAAACGTGTAAATAGAAGTCATTTTATTGAACTTTCAGTCATCGTGATGGCATAGAATCTTTTTCGAGCGGTGTCATCATTTTACACCGGTGACACATTTCCTCATTCAATGTTTAAAAAATCGATTGAACTTCAGCTGCTCCCTGGTTGGCATCTTGAGCGCCTCTTATGTTTTTGCCGCTGTGGTACAGCTTAGTTACTGCCGAATGAAGCCTGAAGTAAAGTTGCCGATAAATTACTTTGTCGCAAGTAATATGAAAATGCAGGGTTATGTGTAGATGATGCTAAATATAGAACACTGTTTTGGTTTATCTAAAGGTTTTTGTAAAAAAATCTGTTGGGACAGCAGCGGAGAGAGCTACTGTCTGAGGTCAGGTGTTGTTTAGCGAGAATAAGGCGAACACTTGTATGAGGAGAACAGGTCATTTCGACGTTTGTGTCTCTACCATCAAACTATCGGCCTAAGTCATTGAAATGTCTCATAAATTGGGAGGAGAAAACGAAATGGAACTAGATGTTTTTATGAATATGTGAGGAGGCGCAGAAGAACTGGGCCATATAGAGGTCCTCTATCTGTGGCAAAAAAGTTAAAAATTGTAACTTTAACTATATTGAAATTTTATTTGATCCTTCGGTGGAGCGAAATTTTTCCTGATAGAATTTTCAGGACTTAGGTGAAGTATGGCAAGACACATCTCTAAATATGGTCCGCAAAAAGACACGTACACAACAGTGAAATTAACGTTGTGCGGAGTGCGGAAAAATATAAAAATAAAATCTCAAAATAACAACAACATCGTGAGTAGAAGCCTCGTTCAACGTGTATATATCAGAGTTGTTTATTTGAATGAAAAAATGTTAAAAACAAAAATCAACCAAATGGAAGATGTGTAGTGTTCATAAGTGTAGGTAAATAGCTGCTCAATTAATGAAATAGTTGAACACGTATTTAAAATAGATTTACCAGTAAATATAGAAAACTAAACAATGAGACCGTTGTTTCACCAGATTGCCATGTTAAAATATCACAACTTATCAGGTAAATTAATTTAAAAATCTCAAGAATGCTCGCGTGGGTCTGGGTGAGTAGAGAGAAATCATCTGAATAAATACCACCTCGATTACGATGAATTGATCGAAAGACTCTGTATAATGAAGATACACTATACAGTCTGAAATATTTTATAAAAAAAGAAAGATGAAATAAAATTTATAAAAATCTACACTTAGAAGCGATTCGGGGATAGTGAACAAAGCGTATTCTTATTTACAGTACAGGTGGAGGGTTCTTTCCTTTACTTCTACTACCGTTGGTGTGAAATTAAAAATCATTCAGAAAATTTGTCTTTCCGTGGTCAAAATCGAGAACTAATCTCGGAATAAAAAATAAACAGAACGAGCATCATACGTGACATTAGAAAGTTGAAAACATTGTGTACAGGATGCAATCATTGTGAGCCTGATCTAAATGTGTTTGTCTTTCATGTTAGAGCATACTGTAATAATTGATGGGAAAAAGTCTGCGGTCCTCTCATTTCATAGTTCAATAGCTAACATCAGTAATGGTGTAAGTAAATTGGCCGGTCAATGATAGGACTGTAGAAGTGTGATAATAAACGTATATCAATTTGAAATTGCGAGTTTTCTGCATAGTGATCGTATAAGATGATATAATTTGTGTGAATACTGTTTTGTAGTTATTCAATAGTTTCCTCAAAATAAAAAGAAGAACCAACGTTAAATAGAACATTTATTAGAGCAAACATTTCGGAATAAAATTATTCCATCGTCAGTGCTGAAAGAAAAAAAAAGTATTTCCAGTAATGAATAAGACGTTTATGGTCTGAATAGAATTACAAAGCAAAAACGTATAAAAATATAAAACAAAATCTTATTTTCCGACCAAAGCACCATACATAAGCGTATAGGCAATGCACACAGTACACACATGCGTACACAACCATACATACACAACACACTCAAACACCTACACATTTATATATTAATATATATAAATGTGTAGGAACATTTCATAATTCATATATATATATATAAATGTGTAGGTGTATGAGTGTGTTGTGTATGTATTGTTGTGTACGCCTGTATGGACTGTGTGTATTGCCTACATGCTTATGGTGCTTTGGTCGTTAGCAAAAGATCAATTTTTTAATATTTTTTTGCGTTTTTGCTTTGTAATTCTATTCAGATCTTAAACATCTTATTCATGACTGAAAGTACTTTTTATTTCTTCCAGCACTGATGATGGAATAATCTTATTCCGAAACATTTGCTTTAATAAATGTTCTCTGTAACGTTGGTTCTTCTTTTTATTTTGAGAATAAGATTCCCTAAGAATCGCCCTATAAATACTTCAATAGTATTACATCCCAAATTTATTTAACAAACAGGTACTGCTTGTGGAACATAAGAAAACACAAAAGGAAATGGTTGCGGAATTGTGTGTCTGAATGACACTCGAACTTGGTCAGTACTTGTAATAATTTTAATTTGTGCAGGCTTATTATGGTGTATTGTTATCTTAATGCTTTATTTATATCATACTCGTCAAAATTGTATTATCATTTACATGTTTCTGTACAGGTGTGCCATTCCTCCAATTTGAAACTCCCTTGTTAATGCAAATTAGCAAGGAGCCAAAAACGTATCGTTACACAACTTAATAGAAAGGGCCTTTTTTCACTGAACTTGTGAGGGTCGTCCTGTTCGTTGGAAAGGATATAATTTTCTTGCCTAAATTTTAACTAACTTTTGGAAACCACTTCCTTAAAAAGTGAGAAGCCTGAAAGTAGAAGAAAGCTATGAGATTGAAACGAAAATCATTTGTAAAAATATAAAAATTGTTTGTCAAATTCTGAAGTAATAATATTCCTAAATACAAACTTCATAAAAAGCTTGGAGTTTCCATGTCTTCGCTCAACTTGTTACAAGATCAACGTACTGTCACTCTAATCAGTATTCTTTCTAAATTCAT
>JACJUY010005282.1:22849-52373 GCA_014220935.1 Platorchestia sp. MABIK | reverse complement strand
TTACTAAAATATAAGAAATATTCCTATAAATAGAAGAATTACATATTAAGGATAAATTGAATGGAAGTAAGCGGCAACCTCGGACACTAGATGTAGGAATACGACGTTGTAACGCGTTCGATGGCTGTATCATTGAAGTTTGTTCAGATGTCGGGCTTCTAGAAGATTCTTAGTAGAGTTTGCGTGCTTTTCATCTGTAGATAACTCGCGATGGAATATCTCTTCAAATATGATGACCGACGCAGTTCTTCTTGGAGATTCGAAGTGAATACGAGGGCCAGTCGCAACATTCAATGTAATCCATAGCACAAAAAATTTCTGGACGCTGGATATGACGAAATCATATCAGGCATATAGGTGGTGGCCAGTATGGGGGACGAACCCACGACATCCGCGTTATCAGCACGGTGCTCTAAACCTACGAAAAAATAAAATCAATCTCTAAACTAGCGCAAATAAATCAATCTTCACTGAGAGCTTAAGCCTCCGAAGTTCAGACTGAGAACTTCGCTGCCGAGCGGCTGACGACCTTGCTCCTTTCACTTGAAAAAAAACTACTGACGAAAACTAACTGAATGCCGAGTAATGCTTACGTTACGTAACTTCGTGTCTGAGATGCTGCAGGTCACAGGAGACGCGCTGACGACGTCGCCCACAATTGCTGCACACTGGAGTGCAGACGGACACTGCACTGTAGACACTTGTCCCCTCTGTAGACGCACGCTATTCACACTGGCACTCCCCTCAGGGGGATACAACTGTTGTATCTATGGGAATTAGCGCTCCCAGGGGGACTATGTGAGGGCCCGAGCTAAGGGTTAGGTAGGCTTCCTTTTTGTTGGAATAGAAAAGGTTTTTGTTCTGTTACGGACCATCTTTTTTCGGTTCACTGCTCTCCTGTTTTTTCAACACCTACTACTTTCTTCTTGAACTTTGATCTTGTTTCATAAACTTCTTTCTCATCTTACTGTTTCTATGCCCTTTCTGCGTAGATTCCACGTTCCTTAAACTCCATACTAAATGGTGCCTTCCTCCTTCCTCTCTTTGGATCGCCTTTGTAGCGGATAGGGAGGCTTAAACTAACTAATAATCTAATCTAATCACACTGGCACTGTTCTTCTTCGTATGTTCCTTAGCAGTGGAAAGTTACAGTGATCACAAATTATAAACCTTCACCGGCCTCCTACACGGCAACGTGCGCTCGAAACGTTGTGCCTTCCGGGAATGTGAGCTGCAGCGTCAAAGGATTTCTTCGAAGTTGATCGCAGGAAATCCGGACGACGACGAGAAGGACGTTGCTGTGGCTCTCCCTTAATTCTCTGCAGGTATTTTTCCTGTTCTCTGCTGTCATAATCTTCGGCGGAAATGTCACAATACTTATCTTCACTAGTTGCTTCAAATGCCACCAAAATCTTCACTAACTCTTGTTACTGTGAATAATATCAGCTTATTGTCTTCTGTGCTCTTCAGCAGCCGATACTGGCCATCACTTATATGCCACCCGTGAATGGGCGAATGCGTACCAGGTTAGTGAAACGCAGGGTGAAGACAGACGAAGCTTTACTGACGACTGGTACTGATGCCGACAAGGAGAGAGTGACAAGTCGAGCCTCAAATGCGCCAGTGAGAGCGCTGCGTGCTAACTTATACTCGGGGAAAGTGGGTCAAAACGCGCAAAGGCGTGACACGTAGATACCGTACTTATAATAACTCCATAATAAATGGTGTTTTCATCTTTCTTCTCTTTGCAAAACTTTAATTGGGGTTAGGGAGACTTTAACTAACATACAACCTAATTTAAGGCATTTTGTTAAGAAACAATGGTTGTATTTCTTTCGGTTAACCGCTGTCCTGTTTCGACTCATTACTTTCTTCTCGTAAACTTCCCCCTTTTTTCGTAAACTTCCCCCTCAGGGAGATCCAACTGTTGTATCTATGGGAATTAGCGCTCTCAGGGGGACTATGTGAGGGCCCGAGCTAAGCGTTAGGTAGGCTTCCTTTTTGTTGAAATAGAATAGGTTTTGTTTTGTTACGGACCATCTTTTTTCGGTTCACTGCTGTCCTGTATTTCAGCACCTACTACTTTCTTCAACTTTTTCTTGTTTCACGAACTTCTTTCTTAGCTTGCTGTTTCTGTGCACCTTGTGCATAGATTCCGCGTTCCCTCAACTCCATACTAAATGATGCCTTCTCCTTCCTCTATTGGAACATCTTTGTCGTGGTTAAGGGAGGCTAAAACTTTCTTATATAATAATAATTTTCGCAAACTTCCCTCAAGGGGATACAACTATTTTATCGATGGGAATTGGCACTCCCAGGGGGAAAATGTGTGAGGGCCCGAGCTGAGGGTTACGTAGGCCTTTATGTTGAAATAAAATGATTTTTGTTAAGGACCACTTTTTTTCGCTTCACTGCTGTCCTGTTTTTCAGCACCTACCACTTTCTTCTTCAACTTTTATATTGTTTCATGAACTTCTTTCTCAACTTGCTGTTTCTATGCCTCTGCTGCATAGGTTCCCCGTTCCCTTGTCTCCATGCTAAATGGTGCCTTCCTCTTTTTTCTCTTGGAAACCTTTTTTTAGCGGTTCGGGAGACTTAAACTAACATATAATCTAAATTTTTCATAAACTTCTTTCAATTTCACTGTTTCTATGCACAAAGAATCTTGTGTGGGAGCATAATTTGTGCATTTATTCTCTTTTTTTGCCCTAGAGAAGATACTGTTTCCTCTGCTATAGATTTAAATCGTTCGTGCTCACTCTACTTCTTAAGTTTTTCATACCTTCTTTGCCATCTCTTCTTCGAATTTCTTTCCCCTTCTTTCCTAACTTGCTGTATCTATGCGCATGGTATTCCTAAGTGGAAAATATTTCGTGCACAAGTCCCGTTTTTTGCAGTCTGAACTAAATCATCTCTTCTCTTCTTTCTTTTGAGATCGCCGCTGATGTTGCTAAGGGATCTCAAACTAATATATAATTATTCTCCTTTGTTTTCTTAATTCCATGCTGATTGGCATTTTCCCCTTTCCTCTCCGAGTTACACATTTTATGTAGTTAGATAAGCTGTCTAATCAAATCCTGCGGCTCCGCAGCCCCTTTGTTCATCCTTGCTTAGCACGTTGACTGCGATGGGTTAAACCGAAATTCAGTATTCATCGAATTTAAATTCAAGGTTGCTAAAAATTTTATGAATACCAAATATTAACTGGGTCCATTAAATGCCATTAGTTTCAGAAGATTCTTAAAACTTTTTCAAAGGACCCATCGATGGTTCGTTTCGCAGCAGGAAAAACTTAAGCACTACCCACCGATGGGTCGTATAGCAGTCAACGTGTTAAATCCTTGGGACTCTTCGTGAAATCGAAAAATTACCTCAAAGGGCGTTCGGTTTGGGACACACAAAAAATTTCTAAAAGCTGCGACGACCAGCTGATGTTGAGCTCGGTTCAAATAGGAATATAGCGCTTGCGACCGTCTTCGTTAGAGGAACATGGAAAATTTAAAACATTTCAAGTATCCCCAGCAACTTCGAGTGGAGTAACCAGTGATTGTTACGGGATCCGATTCTAGGTTTAGTTTTGTGTTTTATTCTTCCCGTTTTCAACTTCATTGGGTGGTTGACTGAATACTATGAAGTTTTTGTTTGTTTCTTTATTCTTGCATAGCTTTTGCCTTTATTTACTTCTCAGCTCTTTCTCGTGAGGCCTTTTCTTCTTCGTTCATTTTAAACATGCCTATTTATCCTAAATTATTTTTCAAGCAAAGTTCGTACATCACTTTTGCTTGTTTTCAAACTGCCCATTACTGTTAAGCGCTTCTCTTAGAATCATTGTTCCAAATAGACACTGTTTCTTGATGCTTATTTCTTTCCTGGCTTGATATACATGCTTATCACACCTCATTTGACTGTTATAGCAGGCAAGCCAACAAACACTGAACTTCATGTCCTTGCGATGACACTTGAATTAAACTCTAGCCAAGTTTTAATAGTCTGGTCGCTTTAATTTAGCGGAAGAAGGGTCTAAAGAACAATTTGGGGAAGAATTAATGTTAATCCCACAAAGGCTAGAGTTTGAGGTAGGAACACTTGGGCGTCTAGAGCATTGGTGGCCATCATCACGCTAACTCAATGCCCTGTGAACATCACAGAGCCCGAGTTGGCGCGCTGCCCGAGCCTGCTGGCCCAGCAGTCCTGGAAGCAACTGTTTGCGTTGGGTGTCTACATGGTTTTTGGTGCTCACGTGACCTTGGAAAAGATCTTTTCTGTGTGAGGGTCTATGTGGTGTTTGTGTGATCGCGTGAGCATTGGCGAGATCTTTCTGTGTGGGTGTCTACATGGCCTTTGTTTCTTTGACGGTCACGTGACCATTGATAAGGCCTTTAAATATGAGAAGATGCAAGGCGACTTTTCGTTCAACATGCGTGCAGCCTAGTGGTTGGATTTGTGTTTTTTTATGGGTGTATTCAGGGGAAAAAAAAGACTATTATTTGAACTTGCTCTACATGAGTAACTCGAGCTGAATTAAGGGATATTCTACACCATTTGCCAGGGATGGTTTTAGTGTATTTTTTAATTTTCATGACGTGTTTTTGCTTTTCAAGAAAATGACTGTGTTTTTGAGTTAATGTTTCCCTTACTGGACGAGGAAGTATTCTAGTCAAAAACTAGGTGTTTTCTCCCTGATGTATTTGAACCAGAGGGTTAAATTTTCTTCACTGTAGTGAGTACGTTAGTATCGAACAGCTCGCGTACACCTACAAATGTGTACAGGTTGACACTTCACATGCCTGATGTTTGCTGTCGGAATGGGAAACTGAAAGGAAAACGCGTGAAAATAGTCACTGAAAGATGGTAGTCATCATGATGACTATTCTTAAGTATCATGTAACTTCAGTGTAATTAATGGTTGCTCTTGCTGAGGTCGAAAACGATGCTCGCAGCTTTTTAAAGTGTGCGCCAGAGAAACTTACTCAGTTGAAAAAACTCCCGAGCGGTGACTTGGGTGGGTAGAGGGGTGATGGGCGGCGCTACTGGAGGGAGAAGTCCCCAAGTTTGTTTCTCCCTCTAGTCTGTTGCCATCATGCACACACAGCACGAGGCTCAATGAATTTGTTGCGACAAAATTTCCCCGATCGCCTCATCTCTCTCAGAGGCGATCTCCCTTGGCCGGCTCGCTCTCCAGGTTTGGCTTCATGCGACTTCTTTAATGGGGTTATTTGAAATCACTGGTTTATGTCGATCGACCACGGACAATAGCTCACCTCAAAAACAACATTCGCGACGTCATTGCTAACATACCGATTGATATGCTGCAAAGAGTGGACAAGCCCTTCAAAAATCGACTTGATCAGTGTATGCGCAATTGGGGTCGCCATTTAGCCGATGTCATTTTCACGACAGTATGAAAATAATTGGGATATTGTATTCTCAAATGAAAAAGAATTGAAACAATAACTGAAGTTCCCTTGTTTTTATTGACCTTTCAAATAAGTAAATTTCTCCGGCGCACCCTTTAGCATGTGACCTACTGCCCTCAAAAATATAATTTCTTCGAACTTGATTTGCGGCATGACAACCCTTGGGTTGGAGGTGTTTCATTATTCGATTCGAACTTTGAAAAAATTTTCCGTGTTTTGATTTATGGTCGATATATAGTAGCTAGGGAGTAGGGAGATCATTCTCACTTATATGTTTACGAGAACAATAAAATGGTGTTTTTCACGTTACGCCTCTCACCTGAGTTGGGACTTATCTTACACAGTGAATTAAAAATACACTCCAAGGGCTGTGGAAAAGACGTTGGGCAAAGAAAGATGCATAAATAAGGAGTAAATCAAGATTTAATTTGATTAGAACAAAAGCGAAATATCCAGCTCGGCTTAAGCATTTCAATTTTTCTAATATTTGTTTCTTTGTTTAAAGGTATTTGTAAACAGCTTAATAATTTATCGATTGAATTTTTTTTACTGTACATCGTCCCCTGATGTTCACAGGGCATTGAGTTAGCGTGATGACGGCCACCAATGCTCTAGACGCCCAAGTGTTCCTACCTCAAACTCTAGCCTTTGTGGGATTAACATTAATTCTTCCCCGAATTGTTCTTTAGGCCCTTCTTCCGCTAAATTAAAGCGACCAGACTATTAAAACTTGCCTATAAATACAATACAACTATATATTGTATTCATGGGAATTTGCGCTCTCGACGGAAATACGAGAGGTGCCGAGCTATCGGTTAGGTAGGCTCCCTTTCAAATAGAATAGGTTTTTATTTTCTTACGTATCAATTTTCTTCGATTGACTGCTAACCTGTTTTTCAGCAACTACTTTTTTCTTCAACTTTTATCTTGTTTCAAAAACTTCTTTCCCAGCTTCCAGTTTCCGCGTCCCTCAAGTCCATACTAATTGGTGCCTTCCTCCTTTTCTTGGGAACGCCCATGTTGCGGGAGACTTTAATTGATTTATCTAATTCAATCTTTATTAAATAGTATTGTCGTATGATGCCGTGCTGATAATTTGCGTTAGGAAATTAATTGCGTTGGTAACACGCATGGAAAAAAGTTTTTCAAATAAAGATAGATGTGTGCTCGCGGATTGAAAAATTCTATTCATGGCGTAGGTGAACATCAGCATTAAAAACTGAACATCGTTTATTAGGTAGTTGGCTTAGTATTACATTTTTAGCATTATTTCTACCACAGGTAAATATTTATGATCAGACCCTAGTTTCCCCTTTGGGGATACAACTATTGTCTCTATGGGAATTAGCGCTCCCAGAGGGAAAATATGGGAGGGCCCGAGCTGAGAGTTAGGTAGGCCTTCTTTTTGTTGAAATGAAATTTTATAATTTTATTTGTTGACCATTCTTTTTTGGTTCACTGCTGTCGTCTTTTTCAGCACCTACTATGATACTTCTTCATCTTTTATCTTGTTTCATACACTTCTTTCTATGCATCTTGTGCATAGATTCCGCGTTCCTTAAGCTCTGGACTAAATGGTGCCTTCATCCTTCCTCTCTTTGAACATCTTTGTTGTGGTAAAGAGAGGCTAAAACTTTCTTATAATCAATCAATCATTCAGAAATGCTATGAGTAAAACGGTTACTGATTATTAACAATTTACCAAATGCTTTTATTGATAAAACTAAAGGTAATTTTGTCAACCGAATTTTGAATAGGGACTATAATTCGGGACGTTATCAGCGGAATATAAATATATTTTATGAAAATGAAATGGAGAACAATTACAAAATTGATGTAGGCGTTTTTAAAAACATTTTCAAAACTTTCGTGAAACCCACAGATCCAGAGTTGGCAAAACTCTTCCGATGTAATTGTGTGTATAAACACCTTGAAAATTAAATCGAGTGGGTTACAAACGTTTCCGACTGAAGTACTTGAAATTATTGCAGATATTGTAGCCCCGCTGATATCCAATATTATTAACCAGTCTCTCTTACTAGGCACTTTCCCGAATTTCTCAAAGTTGCTAGAGTAACCCCTATCCTTTAAAATGGTGAAAAAGCCTGTGTAAACAATTAACGACCTATCTCCGTGCTACCAATTATTAGCAAGGTATTCGAGTAAATTGTGCATAAAAAAGTGTACTCTTATTTTGAACACAAATCATTTCTCTATGATAGACAATACGGCCTCCGCTGTAAAAAATCAACAACACAGACAATATTAAATCATTTACAATTCCTTTATTCTAATATAAATGAAGGAAAGCCTGTATTCTTTGAATGTCTTGACTTTCGAAAAACATTCGATTGTGTGGACCATAACATATTACTCTCGAAACTACACTGTTATTGCATTCGAGGAGTTGCCCATAATTGGTTCAGATCATACCAAACAAATCGGAAGCAATACGTTGTCATTGACGACGCAAAATCGGACCCACTGACAATTAGCCATGGAGTTCCACAAGGATCTGTTCTTGGGCGTCTCCTATTTCTGATTTCTATCAATGATATTATTAAATCTACATCATTTTTCAAATTCATACTTTTTGCCGATGGCCGTACGCTTTCTGCGGTCCTTCCGGACCGAAATCCCGCTATAATTGCGGAGAGTATTAATAATGAACTCCAAAAGGTTTCACTGTGGCTTAAAATAAGCCTTAATATCGATAAAACTAAATCCATTACATTCTCATACAAGAAAAATATATCTCTCCCACGCATTAAAATTGGCGAAGGTGAAATCGAAGAAACCAACTCATGGAAATATCGAGGCATCATAATAGATGAACATCTGACCTTCGAAGAGCACATCACTCATATTAGTTCTAAATGATCAAAATCCATCGGAATCCTAAAAAATAAAGTCAAAAATTTCCTGCCTGAAACAGCTAACAAATGCTCTACCGAACGCCCATTTCACCACACTTGCACTACGGAATAGAAGCATGGCACGGAACTGATAAAAATAAAACAAGTAAAATTATTACTCTGCATAAAAGAGCTATCAGAGTGTTAAAGAACCTAGAATATAATGCTCACACAAATGATACATTCAAAAATAAACGTATCCTTAAACTTTCGGATCTCCACAAAATCTCCATTTGCAATTTCATTTACAAAACATTAACAAATGATGGCGACAATAGCCTGAAACAATTATTAACTGCGCAAACTGATCATCATGACCATTTAACCCGAAATAGAAGTAAATTCATGCTTCCTCATTATTCAAAGGCCCGGCCGCAACACAGTATCCTCTTCGTTGGAACTAAAACTTGGAACTCAATACCTGAGGAGATCCGTGAAAGTAATTCTGACAAGGTATTCAAAAGAAATTTTGAGTCTCGCATCCTATCATAACACTAGTCGTGTAAGATCACTAAGTCAAATCTTGCCTCTTACATGTCTGATCCTAATAATGTAATTTGCCACGGGTAATATCGCCGATCTTCAGTCTGCTCTTAAATCGTTTATCGAATATACTGTTGAATATAGTCCATATGACCTATATTGTAAAATGAAGTATCAAATATCGAATTAATTACCTCATTGATCAGTCAAATGCGAAACTAGGTTAGGTGAATTAGGGTAAACTTTATTGTACACCTTAGAATAACGTGATGGTAGGATGCCCTAGAAGTCGCTGAACTTGTTCGGGCCCACAGGTAGCTATACGCAAATTTGACCATTGTACTAGACTTGAGAAACATTCTACCTCTGTAACACCTGTGGTAATAAATTGTTTGTTTAAATTGTTCGGTCAATATTGAATTTAAGCCTTTCACGGAAATTAGAAATTCCATTCCGAAGAATCGCTTAAGGAACACATTTAAAAACATTTTACATGAATGACATTCTACTCGCTGATGCGTTATTTTCGAGTTATTCAACTTTGAATCTATAAGAACGTCGTATATAAAAGTGAAGGAACGGACACGTAAATATGCTGTAATACGATATTAACGTAACGATGGGTGAGGTTACGGTAGGTTAATGAAATAAACTAACCTAAAATAACGTAAATCACCCTAAAATAGCTTACCTTAACTTACCCAAACCGAGGCTGTTATTTTCCCGCTAAGAAGTGGGCGTGTCCCGCCAGAAAAGTGGGCGTCACCGGACAATGCGGCGACTAAGCAACCGACCATATAATGTTATTCCTATCTGAACGTAATTATTGTTATATCTCGAAAATAACTCATCAGCGAGCAGAATGTTATTCATGTAAAACGTTTTTAAATGTGTTCCTTTAGTGATTCTTTAGAACGGAATTCTTAATTTCCGTGAGCGCATTAAACCCGATATTCATCTCCTTGACTACCTTAATACGAAACATGCCAGTATTAAGTTCACCATGGAAACTGAAGCTAATAATAAGTTACCTTTTTTAGATTGCTTGGTACAGCGCACAAATAACACCTATTGCTCTTCTGTTTATAGAAAAGATACATTTACTGGCATGGGTTTAAGTTTCTTTAGTTTTTGTCCGTTACTGTTTAAAATCAATAGTATCAAGACGTCATTGTTCCTGGCATATGAAATTAGTTCCAATTATTTATCACTGCATAATGAGCTTGAATTTCTTAAGCAATTTTTTTTGAACAATGGCTATCCGCTTCACTTAATAGATGTATTAGGCAACTGATAGAAACCAAATGTAATTCTGCTACGATGCCGCTGACAGTAGAGAAAAAGAAACTCTACGTGTCTATGCCGTTCTTTGGTTGTCAGTCCGAGAAGCTGAACAAGGAACTACGCTCTCTTACAATGAAATATTTTATGTGTATTGACCTCCAAATTATATTAGTGAACAATTTTAGAATCGGTACTCTGTGTTCGTTCAAGGATAAACTGCCTATGTCTACGCTCTCATCTATTGTGTATAAATATTGTTGCCCACTGTGTGGGTCTGTGTACTTTGGTTCAACCACGCGCGCACTAAGATGTAGAGTATTTGGGCATATTGGTAGGAGTTTCAGAACCGGTAATCCACTAAGCAAGCCACCTCACTCAGCCATACGAATTCATTCAGAGCATTGTAATTCTCCAGTTTTGCAGCAAGACTTTTCCATTTTAAGTTCTGCTAACTCAGTCACTGACTTACGTATTATCGAATCCCTCTTCATTAGCCGCTTAAAACCCGATCTAAACGATATGCAATCGTCCCACCCCTTAAAAATTGCTAAAGTTTAACATTTTACAGGTTTTTTTTGTGTGGTTTTTCTACAATTCATAAATGCATATTTTTTAAGTGTATTTTTTCAGACATCCGCTGTTGATGACCTTAGGGTCGAAACGTTCGTTTTTTAACAAAAGTGTCTTTTAAATCAATAGTTTTCGCTTTTACCTTCATTTTAAAGCTATGTCGAATCGTACAACCTAATTTGGGAACAGAATATTACAAATTTCTTCCTAATATAAAAAAATGTTTAGTGTATTTTTGTACATGTATGTATATTATTACATATTTTAAAAATTTCTGGTGTCTGCATCAATGTTAGTGATAAGAATAAGAAAATAACAATATTAGAGTGGTTTATAACAGCGGTCTGTATGTAAGCTAAACGGCAAGAAATACTAAAAATCATAAATAGTCAAAAAATGCAGATATTTACGAAAATGTTAGAAACAAAAACAACATTTTGCTGGAAAAAACTGTCTATTAATCGTTAATTCAGTTCCATTAAAAAATAAAACATTTACAGTCACACGTAACGAGTTTTTTCCAAATATTCGAGATTTTCATGTAAATTTGTCCTACCGAATCTCGGGAGTACTATCATGTCAATTAAGTTATTTTCTAAAAAATATTTTGATGTCATTTTTGACGGTAGGAGTACACTAGTCGCAACATAAGTAACATAATGTGAAATCTGCGCAGCAGATCTTACATTACCACACGTGTGGGCATCACTGAACTTAACCAGCCTGCAGCTGAAGTGCAGCAGGGTTGCCAGTAGAATATTTCAAAAATGTTACAAATACCATGGTCAAATAGGAACAAATTAATTGAAAAATTAATAAATTATAAAATTCATTCAATATGCTAATATACAATATTAATAAAATCATTTTCAAACGAATGGACAAAACGAATTTGCAAATTAATAAACAGAACCAAGCTCGTCTCAACAGACTAAGGTGGGCAGTACGAGTACAAGGAAGTGTCAGTGATGCCAAATTATTTTCGTAGAAAAGTGCCCGATTTTAAACATAGTTCCCTCTGTTCGTATTTAAGTCTTGCTTTTGCTGCTTTGCTGAGTACTAAAAAAATATTCATTGGCCATTCTACAGACTCGTATTCCTTCGTATTTTTACGGATTTTATATAAAGTTGTGCGTTTTGACGAAAATACAAGTAGTAAATAATTGAATATAACCGTATAAATTCAGCAGGACAGCCTGGTGCATGCCAGTGCCGAATGATTCGTGCAATATTTCAAAATGCTATGTTGAGAAACGCAATAGTACCAAATGCTTTCATGTACCCCCTAAGATTGCAAAGTGTACCCCTAGGGGTACATGAACCCCCGGTTGAGAAGCCCTGAGCTAGAATAAGTGTAAAAATGCACTGGGTGAACACAATAGCGAAAGCAGAAAGACTACGACGCAGAAAATGAAGCGTACAATCTTCAGCCCTTGTTGGTGCTCCTGCCGTCTAGGCCGCTCAGCCGGAACTGCACCGCCACCACCGTATATGACACCGCACTGCCGCACATCTGAAATGAAGTGTCACTTTCACTATGTGAGTAGAAAGAGTATATTTGCGGACAATTGTGTTCTTCCCCCCTGTTTTATAATGTGGTTGGTATGCTTTATATTTTACAAGTGTGTATGGCCCGTCAAAAAATACGGGATTCAATATTTTCTTAGAATAAACTTTCCAGATGTTGGTGAACAACAAATATATCCATCCTAATAGTACCCGCGATTAAAATATTCTCGTACTTGTGCACTGGTGACACTCGTATCACAGAAACGGTCATTAAGCATCCTTATGAGCGTCACAGAGAGACGGAAGAAGCTGTCACCAGACAAATATATAAGTTAATAAACACACCAATGGTATTATTAGGCAAGATGTGTGAAAAAGTGCATTACACAATGGGTAGGGATGGTATTGCATACGCGTGTCAGGCGATGTCTGGATATTTATATTTTATTGAGGGTTGTGTTATTGAATTTGATCTGATCCTCCACTGAGTGTCAAATGTCCCTTGTTCAACAAGCCCGTTCAGTTTTGCGTAACCATACTTGGTTATTTCTGTTTACGCTGTTTTATTGATTCGTGTAATATTTTGAATCAGTACGTAGTGAAAGGAATCTAAAGAAATATATATCTAATACCACATTTCCCCGTATTGCCCAGGCATTCTTGGCTTTCGTCCATGTATCAAACAGTAAACAAAGTCTGTCGACTGATTAGTGGAGATGTTGAGGCATTAGAAAGAATCAACATAATTTCATTCTTTAATTTGTGATCGAAATCTTTGTCAATTATATTTTAGATCTAACGAAGCAGTAAATTAAAGCCTAACTTTTAGCATACTTTTTTCTTGACTTCGTAAAATGTTTCGAATAATTTGTCTTTTGGAAGGAAATATGAGGTAATTAAAATGATTTAGTTAACCTTGTAAATCAATTCAAATACATGGTTAAAATAAACAAATTCATTTTTAGCACTTTTACCGCAGCGTGCGCCACCGGTAGCAACGGAGGTGATTTTCACTATGTTGCTAACCGCCCAGTGGTCACAAACTCAATTTTCATAAAAACTTGAGGCTAAACGAAGGTGCCACCCAGTTCATCTTTGCTATTTTGAAAATTGCGCACAAGAATTCACTCAAAATTAGAATTAAATATTGAACATCAGTTTCACCAATGCCAGTCAAAGTGGTAAAAGTTCTGATTTAATACAGTTAACGGTGTCTTACTCCAGTCGTTTGAAGCTCGAAAATTTCGTGTCGTGCATTGTGTGAACTGATTCGTAACTTCTAGGCTTGAGACATTAGTTCGAACCTTCTTGTGTGTTCCTAAACTAGATAGCATAGGATATCTGAACACGTCAGTGGTTTGCTTTAATCGCTACCTCATCAGAAATTTAAAAACGAAGAAAATTCCGATCAAATTTATCATCTTTGTTAAGAAAACGTTTCGGAGTCCAGCTCCATCATCAGTTCAAACGAAAAAAAAGAATTACGTCTGAAACTAAAGATCAAAGTACAATGAATTGTAGGCTCTAAAAATAAATCACGGGAGTAAAAATGCAAAGTATGACACGAAAAAACAAAGAATAAAACACAGAAGCACAAAAGAATACATATGACACAAGTATGAAATGAAATTAGGCTGGTACTGACGAGGAATCCACCTACTCACTATTTGCAAAGGGTACGAACTGTCCATATTGTTCAAATCAGGGTTACGCTTGAAGATATGCAGGGACTCTAAAGTTCTGAGATCATACGGGGTTGAAGCTGAGTTTAAAGTTTTGAAATCGGCAGGAGATATTGGAACATTGTATTTTTTGGCATGATTTCGCACTGCAGAATGCGATGGGTGTGCTAGTTGGTTACCTGTACGGAAGCTTCTACCTCTATGCTCTGCCACTCTGATATAGAAATTTCGTGATGTCATACCGACGTACGAAGATGTGCACTGCACACAACTATGAGAGAACACCAAAGAGGCTCGCATATCACCGAGAAGCGTATCTTTGTACGGGAAAAAAGAAGCAATTTTGAAATTATTAACCTGAGTGACATGTAAAGTAAAATTATGGAAGTATTTCGCGCACCGTAATTTCAATTCACGAGACAGCTTATCAGACGGTGCCCCAAAATACGGAAATGAACAGTACAACCGGTCTTTACTGTTTACTTCGACAGCTTGTGACTTGTTTTGTTTTGACAAAAAAAATCAAAATTGCGAATTTATAAGGCCCAGCGGAAACCCATTAGCTGCAAAATATGCTCGTAAGAATTCAAATTCACAATGCATGTATTTGAAAGTTGAACATACCTACGTGCATTGTGAATTCGAATTCTTACGAGCATATTTTGCAGCTAATGGGTTTCCGCTGGGTCTTATTAATTCGCAAATTTAAATTTTTTTGTCAAAACAAGTTGCAAGCTGCCGAAGTTAACAGTAAAGACCGGTTGTACTGTTCATTTCCGTATTTTGGGGAACTGTCAGATAAGCTGTCTCGTGAATTGAAATTACGGTGCGCGAAATGTTTAAATAATTTTACCTTACATGTCACTCAGGTTAATAATTTCAAAATTGCTTCTTTTTTTCGGTACAAAGATACGCTTTCTAGTGATATGCGAGCCTCTTTGGTGTACTCTTATAGTTGTGTGCAGTGCACATCTTCGTACGTTGGTATGACGTCACGAAATTTCTATATCAGAGTGGCAGAGCATAGAGGTAGAAGCTTCCGTACAGGTAACCCACTAGCACACCCATCGCATTCTGCAGTGCGAAATCATGCCAAAAAATACAATGTTCCAATATCTCCTGCCGATTTCAAAACTTTAAACTCAGCTTCAACCCCGTATGATCTCAGAATTTTAGCGTCCCTGCATATCTTCAAGCGTAACCCGGATTTGAACAATATGGACAGTTCGTACCCTTTGCAAATAGTGAGTAGGTGGATTCCTCGTCAGTACCAGCCTAATTTCATTTCATACTTAAGTGTCACATGTATTCTTTTGTGCTTCCCTGTTTTATTCTTTGTTTTTTCGTGCTATACTTTGTTTTTTTTTACTCTCATGATTTATTTTTAGTACCTACAATTCATTGTACTTTGATCTTTAGTTTCAGACGTAATTCTTTTTTTTTCGTTTGAACTGATGATGGAGCTGGACTCCGAAACGTTTTCTTAATAAAAATGATAAATTTTATCGGAATTTTCTTCGTTTTTAAGTTTCTACATAGTTTAGTGTGCATAGTTTTATTTCCGCTGCTGTCATTACAAAAATTTAAAAAGAATTGCCAGCACACAAGTTCACCATACGTGAATAGTTCTTGCTGTGAATAATGAGTTTCCCTCAGAGTGTGTAGGGGCTCAAATTTTGTAACAGATTGGTTTATTTCATATTTTCATTTATCAACTCCATTCCCTCCTCTGTCAGAATTAGAATTATTGAAAATTGGCTCATGTTCGGATAAATCTATGTCCACTAGACCAAAGTGTTCAAATCTGTATCTGCTGAAGTTTTTGACCATGTGGTCTACTGGAAGAATCTTTTCATACGATTATTTTGTTACTCACTGAAGCAAACATTCCTCTATTCAACGCAGTGAATGAAGCGAGCTTGAACGGAACGGGCTTCTCCAGCTCTTTCAAAGCTTTATTTGCCTGAAAAAAAGAAGCATGAGTTAAAAACAAAATTACCCTATTTACACGATATGTTTCTTCGTCAATCCTTGTATCAATCATGAGACGAGCTTTTAAGGATGCTGAGCACTTTATTTGTTAGATCACAATCCCTCAGAGGGATACAACTATTGTATCTATGGAATTTAGTGCTCCAGAAGGGAATTGCGAGATTCCGAGCTAAATGTTAGGTTGGCCTTTCGTTGATAGAGTATGTGTTTCTTTAATTACGGACCATCTTTTTCGATTCACTATGGTTGTTCTGCACAAAACTGTCTCTAACTTTTATCACACTCCATGAATTTTTTTTCATCATGCCGTGTGTATGCGCTGAGTGTGAGGACGCACCTTGTACATAGATTTCCTGTTCCCTTAATGCCATATTAAATGGATTCCTCATTTTTCTCATGGCAATACTTTTTTGTGGTTAGGGAGGCTTGGACTAATTCACAATCAATTTTCATTTGGGTGTTGTTTTGAGACTCAGAGTTTTCATATTTCTTGTTCATTCTCGCGATGTCTCCTATTAGTGAGGCCAGCACACCATGTACTTATTCTATGGCGCCAATGTTTTTATATAATTTCTCGCTCTACGTTTTCATCTTTTCTTGAAAATTTACTGTTTTTGTGACTGTATGGAGCAACATTATAAAATTTTTTGCTTCTCATTCGATTTAATGGCACATCAAATTTTCTATTGTTTCGCTTTCCTTATCTATTAAATTAGGTAACTCTGTTTAATTATGAGAAACCAGCGTTACGTATATGCAGGTTTTCCTTACAGTTCACATACCAAACATTGCGCGCAATTCCATCATTATGTCTTGCATGCACTCTGGATTATTACAATTTTTATTTTGCAATTTGTAAGTCTAGAACTGTGTACGTACTCGGTAAATTTCGAATTCCAGCAGCAAATATTTTCCCATTGTCAAGAAAGTGTCCTGTGCCGTGCGTTTTTGTTCGATAAATGCTTGATCTTCTGGTGCAGGAAAATTCTAGTGCAGTGAACTAAACGCTGCATTGAACGAACCTTGAAATTGTTCTACCTTTATAGTACGGTACGTACCTTCGTGGAAGACTGCAGGGCGGGACTCACGTACATCATCTTTCTGAGTTTTTCGCTGGTTTTTTCTCTCTGAAAAATGGATCATTCAATGCATTTCTTTCATTAATCTTCATATATAATTGAACTCGTTAACTGATGTACTTCTAATAATTGATAGGAGTTTATATGCAGTCGTTTTTATTATTATGACATTATCTGGGTTAACAAATTTTTCACCATATGAGCTCCGATTTCATGTAATACAAAATTAAACGTCTATTGAAAACCAATTTTCTAATATCTGCTCTTTATTACTATGGCTGCTTTGTTCTAAATGAGAATTTTCGATAGATTAAGTTGCTATGATCTTTGCGAATGTCAATTTATGGCATGTATCAGGTCGTCCCATAATTCCCGCCCGTTTTAAAAACAATTGAAAAAAATTTATTTTCCACGAGTAATACAGCAATAAATTGTATCTTAAGTCTCGTACAATGGACATATTTGAGTATAGCTGCCTATGGGGCCCGAACAAATTCAGCGACTTCTAGGGCATCCTATCATCAAAAGCGCTATTTTTAAACTGTAAAGTTTTGTGTAACCAAATTTACTTGACCTGGGGACACACAAGACTGATCGTGTTTCGATGCTTAATTTTTTAACAAAAAAAATAGTTAAGATGAGCTAGATGGCAACAGTATATTTAAGAAAAACGATTAGGAGCATAAGATCTATATCATTAATCATGGTATGTTACCTATCAAGATAAGTCGTATAACAAGAGAAAAAATAATTGACTTGAATCACCTTAAATGATTAATATTTTGATAGGAAGAGGGATTCGAGATTTGTTTTGAAAGCTTTGTAAGAACTTTTTCCACGTATCTCAGCAGGGATTGCATTTCAATTCTTAGTTCCAATAAAGAGGATACTGTGTTGTGACCGAGGTTTTGAATGATAAGGAAGTATGAAGTTACTTCTGTTTCGTGCTAAATGTTTTCGTATTTTCATGTGGTAACAATTTTGAACTTGTATTACAGAGAAAGATATAATTTATTACCTGTTCCGCGAGGTAATCAGTTCATTGTGATCTTACATACACTTTGTAGTGAAGTACTCATGGATATTTAATCATTTTTAATACGGAGCCATCAGCTGAACACATATACCTGCTCATCTTGCATTCCCGTCAATTATTGCAAACACATTTTTTTTAATAGGTTTGTTACCTGAGACGAAAAGTGGATTATGTACAACAATATTAAACGTTAACATGAATAGTTACGTCGGCATGTAAGACCACAATCACAACCAAAAACAGGATTCCATACGAAAAAGGTTTGGTTGTGTGTTCGGTGGAAAATGAGAGTAATCACTCATTACGAGCTTCTTCAAAACAACCAAACAGTCCTGCAGAACTGTACTGTCAGCAGCTACAAAGACTAAATACCCTTTTAAAAACAGAAGCGCCAAGCTTTGATCAATCGAAAGGACGTCGTCCTTCAGCACGACAATGCGCGTCCGCATACAGCACGAATGACTCTGGACACAATAATTACAACACTGAAATGGGAAACATTGATGCATCCGCCCTATTTTCCAGATATTGCTCCTTCACTTCCATCTTTTTAGGAATCTAGACAATCAATTGAAGGGAAAAACTTTTAAAAAATAACACTTAAAAATTAGTAAGTGTGTGGTCAGAAGTTGTTGCTGACGATGGAGAGTATGTTGTTGAATAAGTGAATGTTACTTGGTAATGTTTTTACTCTCCTTTAATGAGTAAAAACCGAACTGAACTTATGTTATGACCTGATAGCCATACCTACCACTAATTTCTTCCACTTTCATCACACTTCATGAACTTCTTTCTCTCCTTTCTTTTGCTATGCACAGGGGATTTTGTGCGGAAACACACCTTGTGCATAATTCCCCGTTCCCCCAACTCCTTACAAAATTACACCTTCTGTCTTCCTCTCACTGGACCACCTTTGGTATGCTTAGGGAGGCTTCCACTAACTAACCTAACTGATATATTTATATAGCTTTATATTATTATGGGAGTGATATGCATAAGCATGTGTTCCAGTAAAATACCACACTCTCCTTCGTTATCTTTGAACTGATTAAAAATAATTGCTTCTAACTGGTTAGTTGTGAGTTCGTTACAGTTCAAAAACGTCTGCTTTATTTATCTCTAAAAGCTCGTGTTGATCACTGAGATTTGCGTTGCCGATTTTTTCCCCCGGTTAAGGACGGATTATTATTATTACTCAGGTACTAATAACTCAATATAAAAATGGTTGAGTGATGACGTAATTCGAAATGGGTTGCAAAGATCGAAAGTCCGAGATTCAAATAGAGGCCGCCGGTTATTAGAGCTACAAATTTCAATCGATCTTCTGTTAACAACCACTGTTCGTCAGTGCCCTCTGTTAATTTATTCTTGGCTTCTGTTTAAGCCAGCTGTTTACGCATAGCTGTCTATTTGCGTGAGTAAAATGCTGCCTGAGAATGGGTTACCCAATTGAACCTTTTTCTGGTCAAAATTTTTGTATTTTACCTTTTCGAACTATTTGGCAATGAAATGCCCGTAGCACATGACACGCTTACCCAATTCCGTTGCATAATGTATACTCGCGTTATATGTAGACGAGTTAAATTCAGTGAGTGAATTAGAGAATTCCACCGACCTCTGTGTTGAATTCGTCGGTGTTAGTAGCGAGGAGGAAGAAGCCGAAGATCCGCCACACCAACAAGCCTAAGTTGTTGTTCAGGCCTGGTAGCTGATTGATCACGCAGTCAATAACGTAGTAAAGGGACAGACTTGTTGATACCGTGTCGTAGATCGTTCGTAACAAGGTCGGCCATCCCATGAGCGTCATCAGGTGGTCCACTTGCTCGCGTATATCTCCGGCCATTCCTTCCAAGTTCACGAGCTCAAATTCAAGGTCTTGCTTCCATTTTTCCAGATTGGTCTGCCTTGATGAACAGAGTTCTTCGGTTGTCAACGGTTTCCCTGGTGTTCCAGAGACCTGATCATCGTCCGACGCGTTGCGCGTGCTTCCTGCACTCGCCGAGGCCGTCGGTTCATTCATTAGGTTTTGGTGCTTAAGCTCCTTCGATTCTAATCGGGTGATGAAATCCGCGTACATCGAGAGAAGATCAAAAGTTACCATGCGGAACCAAAAAATGACCGCAAGATCAATGAAGTATATATAGTACCATAGAATGGCTAGGGGAACTATGCTAGACCTGTATTTCAATACGGACTGAGGGTCGTGCGTGTTGTAAAAGTTAATGTCGTTGTGAGAAGTTATGAACCCCAAGATAAAATAGACCACGTGCAACCAAAATGTGAGAGTCTTGCATTGCCTTCTTGTACAGGAGTATTGCCTGTCAGTTATAAAGTGCAGAATCGTTGCTATCTTTGAATGGTAAAGATTAAACCAGATGTTATAGAAAAGGTGAAGTAATATGAAAAATGTGTTCCAAATAGTCATGCCGATGTTATTGAAAGTATCACGTGTCTTTTCTGACTCCGATAACAGCCAGAAGTAGACTCCTGTTGAACCGAACACAATAAAGTTTAAGGCAACACACCATATCGCTTGCACCCAAGCTTGGGCTCGCTCACATTTTCCAATCCTGTGATTTTCTATGGCCGTTTGCATGCGCCAACTGTTTGCCATCGCGGATTCAACATGCCTTCTTGTGAACGCAACTTTTAGGCTGGGAAGCCGAGAATGAAACAGTCCAAACATTTGCATTATTTTTATCACGATCCAAGTGATACATTTATCCATGTTGTGAGATAACTTCCTTGCCTGACAGAAGAGCGCTGTAGCTTGCTCAACTCGTTGGTCCTGCGCTACAACTGACGCGCATCCGTTCACTTCTGTGACGCCACCTACGGTCTTTGTTTTGCATCGACTTGATTGCCAAGTTTACCCGAGTGCTCGTTAATCGATTACTCTTTGTTGTGACTGAAGATGAGTGCAGTTGGCATGACTGTGGCCACCTTTCTTCGTCCTATTTGTATTGGCAGAAATGTGTTCCATCATTTTTATTCAATCTTCAAAAACTGGGAAGTTGAAACTTTAAAATTGAACAATTCGTTATGCGCAGTTTGGAAGTTCTTTCTTCCTGACCATCTTGATTAAGGAAAGCACTATTTTCCTTCACTCTGAAGCTTACCGTTAGCAAAACGTAGCGTGTTTGAATGTGTTGTCAAATCAGTCGCAATAATTATTCGTTTTTGATCACTTTGCCAGTAAGAATGATGAAATTAGAAAATTTATGTTCTACTGAGTCTTAAGTCTGGACGCGTGCGCGTAAGTGTAGGTAAATCAACACAGTGCCCGAACAAACGTCCTGTCATTAGTGATGTGCCTATCATTAGTGATACAAAGGTTTTCGCTCATTTGGTCAGATTGACTTCGTTCCTTCGATTTTCACAATCAGAAGAAGATCGTCATATCCGAATGAGAAAGATCAGCAGTAATGCGTAGTTTCTGCCCGTGATGTTCTCGTAACTGTGTCAGGCTGCATGACATTGAAGATTGCAGTTGACATTGTTCTTTATAATTTAGAATAATAATTTCTGTTATTTATTACCACTGGAGAGATGTAGGACGCGCCACTGCGTTTGTTGAATCGATTGGCTTGTAGAAGCCTACGTTGTGGTCAGACTTATGAAGGAAGAACACCCTCGACGCTGCGGGACTTCATGAAATGAACTTTTCAACTACGTTGCTATTTGAGCTAGATATTACCAGCTTAACACTTTAACTGCGGCAGGAAAAACTAAAGTTTAATATTCAACTCAAATTTAATGTCAATTGTAGTACGCAATGGGGAAAATAGCAAACATTAACTATACTGTGGTTTTGTTTAGGTTTCTTTAACATTTTTAAAAATTGAGTTTGTGACTACTGTTCGGTGAGCGGCATTATGAAAATTTCATCAGTGACCACTAGTAGCTTACGCAGTCAAAGTGCTGAATATTGTCCGCTAGCCTTGAAGAGTAAGTTATGATAGCTTTCATTTTCTTTCCTTTCCAACTTAACCTCTGGCATTGTTGGCCCTGTGTTTTATTTTCAGTGTGCCCCGTACAATAATTCGCTGATTGCGTGCTAGCGTGCGCGTCGTTTTTCAGCAGTTGTATAAATAGCAGTTTACATGCTGGAGGATTCAGCTCATTTTTCTGCTGCAAAATTTCATTATTGTGACTTATCACTCGTTCCAAAGTATAATGTTGCATACCTAAAATACGTAAAAACTTGATCGTTTGCGTGAATCAAAGTTTTTCAATGAAAGAAGTACGCTGGAGAAGATTGCTCTTGACATTCTTAGGGATTTCACGCTATTTGAGGAAAGCGTAGGATTCTTAAATTGCGGTCCAAGGGAGGCGCGGAAGTTGAGACGGTTGTGTTTGCTCATGGAAATTATTCCTAATCAGTATTGTCGTTTCAAGTTATTGTAAACTGAATTTTCGCTCCTTCTACTCTATTTTGATTTGAAATACTGTTGATTGCTGTTTTTGCATTTCATTTTATGTATTTCTTGTGAAAAGTCAAATGAAAGAATATTACCGACCTCATTGATGGCGTGCTGCATTAGGTCGCGCTTCATCTTCTCGTATATTCATTATACATCTGCTTTTTTTCTTCGTTAGAACATCCTTGTGCGTACTATCAAAATAGTAAAACTTCGTATTCTAATTGCCGTGTGCAATTGTGGTTATCGATTGTGCTACCTCGATTACAGTGTGCTGCCTGTAATTCCCCTCAGGGGGATCCAACTATTGTATCCATGGGAATTTGCGCTTTTAAGCGGAATATGTGAAATTCCAAGCTTTAGGTTTGGTAGGCTTTCCTTTTGTTGAAATAGAAAATTTGTTTTTGTTACGAACCATCTTCTTTTCGGTTTATGTTTTTCTGTTTTAACACCTACTGCTTTTCCTTTCAACTTTTAATTTGCTGCATAAACTTCTGTCTCAACTCACAGTTTAAATGCCCCTATTGCATAGATTCCGCGTTCCCCTAAGTCCATACTGAATTGTGCTCTCCTCCTTCGTCTCTTTGGAACGCCTTTATTGCCGTTAGGGAGGTTTAAACTAACATCTAATCTAAGGCTGCTGCCTGTAATTACGCGCATAATTTAGATTTTAAGTGAGGAAACATGGCAATAATTAGATGAATAAAATTTATTCTCTCTAGTACGTGCCCAAGGTAATGAGGTGAATAAGGTTTTTGTTTCGTTTCATGAGCTGAAACTCTGTTTGTTGGCAAACTAACGTAGAACAAGGGATGTGTGGTCTCTTGACTGGTTTAATTCTTTGCCCTTGGATTTTTTCAAAATGTAAACCTCTTCCTCTGAGCTCAGTAGCAAAGAAGTAGAAATTTGACCTAGTATAGTAAGATGTGACTTCTTATTTGAGCTTTTATTTATACGTAGACAACGGGTCGAAGGCAACTCCCACCCCGATGTGGAATAAAACACCGCAGAAACGAGCACAGTGGCCTATTTTTGGGTTTTCCTCAAGTCTCTTGCAGTCTGACATGAATCACCCAGAGGCATTAGAGAAGGACATTTACTATCATCAATATACAAGCATGATTACATTCATGTTTAACATGATATCTTTCACGCCCAAGGTGTGGTCCCATACGCAAGGTGTGGTCCCATGATTTGTGCCTGTGTCTCAAGCAGAAGCGATTTACGGCGTGCAGTGCGCAGATTTGTCTCGCATTCAAAGGGCTCAAACGCTGGTCTCTCCTTTATTTTCTGCAACACGACTTCAGCTGCCATGGCAGTGTTGGCTAACTTAACGCTTTAACGTTAGCATTTTGTACTCATATTACCGCTATTACAACCATCATCATTGAACTGCCAACGGCATCATGTAGTCACCGACATCACAACGAGGAAGTGACTGCCATTCGACCATGAACTTCGAAGAATACATTGGGGCACAGATTTCACAAGGAATAAATATATTAGAGAAGTTTAGGAAAGTAGAGTTTGAAATCCACTCTGACGGTAAAGGGCTAAGTGGAGGCATGAGATTACGAAGCCTAGTGCTATTTATTGTACAGAAAAAACTCATTGATTCATCGCTTTCTCTTCAGACTAAATTTGAAGTATTGTCAACTTGGAGCATTTAAATTTCGAACAAATGCTTTTTTAGGGAAGTTCATATTTCAGACCGTTTAAAAATAAACGATCTTCAAAATTTGTTGTTAAAAATTTTCCATTATTTCAGCTACGAAGACGCTTGCTATTTTAGTATAATTTTTCTAAATTTGCTCCCAAAAAAAAGAAGCAAGAGTGAAGTCGATAGCAACATATTTTTCTTTTCTTGAATGGCACTCGTTTCTTAAAGTTAAATTTGAATAGATGTGACAATAAACCTTGAGTAGTGAATTGTTGAGTGTGAAGTATCATACTGTGAATATGTACACTTGCTTGATGCGTTTAATTCGGTGTAAGACACCTTGTGATTTTGTGACTTGATTTTACAGGCCTTTCAGGATGATGTTGACTTGTGGCTTCAACTAATCTGTTAATTTTCGAGTTTAAAAATGTCGTTTGTGCCCGTCCATTTTGCGCTTCTCTCGATTTTGTACACTGTAGCTGCGATCGATCAAGCTATTATGTGATAATGGTACACATACATACGTGTTTCTTCACAAAGTAACTGTGCCTTCAAGTTCTTTAATCCATGGGCAACCTGCCTTGTTGATCTACTTCCGTATTACCACACTGTTTTTTTTTTTTGCTTTTGAGTCCAGTTGAAAATGTTTTTCAAGTGTTTACCAGCTCCGACGCCTGTGCTATTAGCCGAGAATTGTCCAGAGTCGACCCGCCTCACAAAGGAAGCGTACACAACGCTGTACAAATAATATGCTCGGCCACAGCCTTGAACAGGTGCGGTCGACCTGCCTGCGCCTCTCCTCCATATCTAGGTAGTTCAGTGCCGGCGCATTCATCATGGGTGTGGTTATTTTAACCTTTCTAGTTTGACGTCTTAACACTTTCATTGCCGACTTACACTAGGTAAATTGTTCATTCACGTATCGGTGTGAATGAACAGCATTTCAAACATTTCAACCATTTCTTTTAAGAGATTTAAGCATACAAAGTAACATGTCATCGAGCTGTTACCTTTTCACATTTCTTATGAAAGGTACAATTTTTGTCTAGCAGTGAAGTCGTTTTTTAAACTCTGCCACTTACAACCTCACCTTCCAAGACATGCTAGAGGCCGCCGTTTGGCGGCTCCGTCAGTGAACGTGTTATTACGGGAAGGTTCTTCTCTGTGAGAGTTAGTCGCTTTATTGCTCAATATACGAAGAAATTTATCTAGTTATACGTCGATGTAAAGTCATGTTGAGATCGCAATGTATGGAGCGTTATATTTTACATAGTATAACATGTTACGGGATCGTCTTGAAACTCCACTATCGAAGTTGATGAATTGCCAGGTCAGTTCTATTTTTTTTAGTTACTGAGATTCGCGGGACAAAGCATCACCTTTTTTGCTATGTTATCGCGAGTAACAACAATCTGAAGACAAGTAATAGTAACCATAAATTTGGGTATTGTTTTCAGCAAAATTTGACCCTGGTGTGCTTTTTTTTTTATCAGTGTTATAGTGTGGTTTTAAAGGACAATTACTACTAATGTTTTCAAACACATTCAGACATCATATATATAACACTTTGACTTCGACGCGAGCCACCGGTGGACACGGAAGGGATTTTCATAATGCTACAGACCGACCAGTAGCCACAAACTCAATTTTCATAAACACTCAATCAAAACTAAACGAAGGCTCGATCCAGTTAGAGCTTGCTGTTTCAACATTGCTCACTACAACTTCAAATTTAAGCTGAAAACTAAACTTCAGTTTACCTGCCGCCGTCGAAGTGTTAATGCCTATACTGCTATGAATAGTAGTCATTTGAGAATATATACACGTCACGCAGTTTGACCAGAATGACATCCCTTAGTTAGCGGGTATTATCGTGCCCTTTTGATCGAAGCTTCAATAAGTCTGGAACAAATTTTCCAGAGAACTCACTTGCTTTCACGCCTGAAATGATGAGAGGCGAGATTTTAAGAATTACGCTTGAAACTGGAAGTATTTATTATTCTTGCTTGATCATAAAAATGTTTCATAATTGCGTATAAGAGTCTCGGAATAAGTTAAGAATAACGGTCCCCTCAGGGGGATGCAACTATTGTATCTATGGGAATTAGCGCTCCCAGAGGAATTATGTGTGGGCCCCGAGCTAAGGGTTAGGTAGGCCTCTTTTTTTGTTCATATAGAAGAGGTTATTGTTTTGTTACGGACCACCTTTTTTCGGTTCACTGCTGTTCTGTTTTTCAGCACCTACTACTATCTTCTTCAACTTTTTCTTCTTTCATAAACTTCTTTCTTAGCTTACTGTTTCTATTCACCTTGTGGATAGATTCCGCGTTCCCTCAACTCCATACTAAATGGTGCCTTTATCCTTCCTCTCTTGGAACATCTTTGTCGTGGTAAAGGGAGGCTAAAACTTTCTTGTATAATAATAATAATAATAATGGTAGTAATGATAATGATAATAATAATAATAATAATAATTAAGAATAACGGTGTATTTAATAAAATTTCAACTGGAATATAATAATTTTTTATATTAGTTTCAATTGCATTTCAATATTATTTACGCTTAATTCTTTCTGTATGGATCTTTTTTGTTTACAAGTAATTTTAGACGCCTGATATTTCTTATGCATCAGTTTTCAAGTTTTGTCAATAATAGATTTTAAATTTACAATTAATATGTTTTATGTGTTGTCGAAATATGTAAATCTGTTATTTTTAAGATCTCTCTGAAAACTTTTATTTTCTCTAATGATTGCAAGTAAGGCAACTCCGGCGCTTATTCAGGGTGGCGCATAAGTAACGCACCCTTTTAAAAAATTAACAATAAGTAAACTTTGAAAGGTATAACGATAGGGTTAATTGCAAACGATAGAGGGACTCTTAAAGTTAATTTACATGTCGTATCCTGTCTACAGATATCCAGTGTATATTGCAGTAATAAAAATTAAGGATGCGTTACTTATGCGCCATCCTGTAGTACCCTATCATCATACCCGTGTACGTAATGAATGTCAGCAGGACGTGAGATTTTACGATAGCTTCTACTCTACCGACCTAAAATGTGCATGCATTTGAAAAATACATGTGTGCAGAATATATGCGAGTTGATGCATGTGTGTTACGTGCACTTGTGAGAAGCAGGTGCATTTCATAAGGATACGTGCATCAGTACTAATGAAGCTGCTCAATCATTCTAAATGTACGTTCGTTCAAAATAACGCTTTGAATGTGTAGATGGTAGTGTACAATGTGTGTAGCTTGAATAATTTAATTTCGTTGGCGAAATTCCAAATATTCCTGCTTATGTTCCACCTGTCGCCCAAATTGTGGAAATGATCATTTGTCCTCCTGCTTCTCTGCTCATCGAGCTCTCACGCAATTTTTCTCGGATTCTTTTTCATACTTTCCCATATTTTTTCTCATAATATTATCCCACAACTTTTTTATTGGGCAAGTCATGACATTGTTATTTTTGAAACCATTGTTGCTCTGGCCACGAGTACTCTGCTCCTTATCAATTTTTTTCTTTATATTTTTCCTTGTGAAGGAAGGTAGTTGCTTTCTAAAAGATAGTACGTCGGGTAGAGGAGAATGAAATTCTTCCACGCAGCTATCCGATGTCTTTTTAACACAAACTGGCAGCCTGATACCCGCGTAACTTCGATACTTGCAGGGAAGTAGTATCATGTTGCCTCTAAACCATACAATTTCTAGGACCTGTTTGCTTGAAAAATTTTCGAGCTTCGAGTAGTGCTCAGTCCGAAAAATCATTGCTCAAATCACAATTATGAAAAATTTCATCTTATATGTATAGCAGTTTGTTACACACGACAACATGCAAGAAAGTTAATTAGCGCTCTCAGAGGGAAAATGTGAAGTCCTGAGCTCAAAGTTAGGTAGGCCTTCTTTTTATGTTGAAAAAAATTTTTTAATGCGTTAAGAACCATCTTTATTCGGTTCACTGTAGTCCTGTTTTTCAGCACCTACTACTTTCCTCAACTTTTATCTTGTTTCACTAACTTCTTTCTCAACTTACTGTTCCTGTGCACCTTGTGCATAGATTCCGTGTTCCCTTAACTCCATATTTAATGGGGCCTTCATCCTTCCTCTCTTTGAACGCCTTCGTTGCGGTTAGAGAGGTTTAAGCTAACATTTAGTCTAATCTGCAAGAAAGTTTCGGAGATGACCTCGCGTTGTGGTTGATGTCCGAGAGAAAGTGGATCACTTGGAGTCTCCGCTGAGTTTGAACTGCACCGCCACAACCGTGTACGACACCGCAACACCGCACATCTGCAACGAAATTATCCGCTTTAGAGTTCCCATGCGGCTTCATTTTATGTGTAATTTAAGGAAAGAGTACCCCATGAGCAAGATTTTTTTAATATTGAACCTACAGCAATTAAATTTGGTATACTGATAGGAAATGCAATTTGGAATCGTTTGTCTTCTTTGAAAAAAATGCGATTATCTGTAAAGAAAACGAGAAATTCAAAGAACACTTAATTTTCGTTTTTTTTTAAATGCATCTCCTACAGTTTTTTGAGTAAAAGTGATGATTTTAGTGTCATTGGATGCGGAAACACTTGTACATTCCATAAACTTGAATGGAATTTCCAAAACTTTTAGTTTGAAGTGAAAAAAAAACAATCAAAAATTCCAGGGCTAGCCTAATTTCGAAAAATGATGTACTTGTGACGTCACAACTTTTGATCGAAAGTGAATTTCGAATAACCTCTGAAGTTTTTTTGGAATGCGCACGTCTTTCCGCATCCAATGATGCCAAAATCATCCCTGCAGCTCAAATACTGTAGGAGAAGATGCATTTTGAAACCCCACATTCCGATCCTCACAAAAAAGGTAAACAAAGAAGATGATGTAGCAAAATCGCGCCGTGAAGAAAGTGCCAAGGGTTAAGTGTAACATGATAAAATATCACTTTCCCCTCCCCCCCCCCCCATGCTTCAAACCCCCATAGCGGGCGAATGGGTGAACGTACGAACCTCATTTTTTCACAGGATTTACCTGACATCTCACCCTTCCTATAGCAGCTAAAATCAATATCTCTAGAGAGTTCGACATTCTGGGGTTCTTTGCCTTAACCTCATGAGCCACCGTAAGAAAAGACGTGAGCAGTTGGTTACGTGGCTGAGTTGGTACAGGCCATCACATTTATCATCACAAAGTGCTAGCTTTCGTTAAAAACTGTTTTAATTAGCTCCTAAATGTTAGGCATAATGTTACTAAAGTAAAGGAATTGTGTAGAACCTAATTGCACGGGAATTTTGTGATAGCAGTTCTTGGCGTGCACAAAATGGTTTGATATAAATTGCAGATTTACTCTTGTGTACTTTCTCCACCTAAATCATATCCCATTAAGATGAGCTGTGACCCTTTATAGTTTTCGCAATATTGATATTATATTCTTATAGCTTTTTCGCAATTTGTTCATTATTGTTTTTTACTGTTTTACAGCACT
>JACJUY010005282.1:0-11632 GCA_014220935.1 Platorchestia sp. MABIK | reverse complement strand
AATTATCTGCCTGGTTTAGTGATGTAACCTCCTCGACAAACGATTTTGAATTCTGAACAGTATAGGGGTTTTACGTAAATGGTGCCAGAATGGGAACTAAGAATTTAGCGAGAGAAAAACATCGTTTGATATCGAGAGCCTTTTTACGAATATTCCTTTGCACGAGACCATTGAAATTTGTCTGAATTACTTATTTGTTAATGTAGAATCAGTTATTGGCTTGTCAAAATCTTTATTCCATGACCTTCTTGAGCATTCTGTACTAAATTCATTTTTTATATTTGACGACAAATTTTACCAGCAACTTGATGGTCTAGGAATGGGTCTTCCATTAGGGCCGACGTTTGCCAATGTCTTTGTGTTTCCATGAGCAACGGTGGTTAGACTCCTGTCCTTTAGATTTTAAGCCTACATTTTATAGGAGGTACGTTGACGATACGTTTTTACTGTTTAAGAGTAGTTCTCATTGCAATCTCTTTTTAGACTACTTGAATGCTCAACATCCTAACATAAAATTTACCATGGAAACTGAAGTTAACGGTAGTCTTCCATTCCTGGATGCCCTAATTACTCGCAACAATGGCAGATTTCAAAGTTCAGTTTTTCGTAAACCTACTTTCACAGGGCTTGGGATCAGTTTTTTCAGTTTTTGCCCTTTCAGATTCAAAAAAAATAGCATTAAGACTTTACTTTCTAGAGCATATAGCATATGTTCATCATTTTCCTCTGTTCATAAAGAATTTGATTTTTTAAATAATTTTTTTAAATGCAACGGCTTTCCCTGTCGACTCATTGATTCAGCTATTAAAAATTTCTTAAATAACAAATTTTACAGCAAGCAAAATTCACACTTGGTCAATAAAAAGCCATTTCACTTCACATTACCATATTTTGGGCACAAATCGGAAAAGCTGAGGAAGGAATTGCGTCTGCTTTTATCTAAACATTTCATGCAAATAGATTTCAAAATTATTTTTGTTAATACGTTAAAAATAGGGTCTTATTTCAATTACAATGATAGAACTCCCAAAGGCATGCTCTCGTCTGTTGTTTAAAAATATCGTTGCGCACATTGTGCGTCTGAGTACGTGGGCTCAACTAAACGGGCCCTCAGTATTCGCGTTGCGGAGCATGCTGGTAGGAGTTTTAGAACAGGCCTCCTTCTCTCTACTCCATCCCATTCTGCCATCCGTTCTTATGCAGAAAAATGCGATCTTCCAGTGTGCTTAAATGATTTCAATGTAATTGCATCTACATCTGGTGTTATAAATCTTCGTATTTTAGAATCCATGTATATTTTAACGACAGAACCAGTTTTGAATGATACTCAGTCCGCTTTCCCCCTTCAGCTAGTTTAGGTTGTATATGTAAGTTTTTAGTATGATGTTATTTTTTTTTTTCTTCATCGCCCAACAATTTTACTTTGAATTTTACTAGATTTTGTGATTTTCTACCGACAGAAGTTGAGAATGACCTAACGGGTCGAAACGTTCTTCTTTTATTATTAGACTGTCTTAATATGAATGTTGAATTTAAAAGCTACTTTCTTTGCTCTTTTATTCATAAGTATAATAATAATAATTATAATAATGATTCTTGCGAATCGTCTTCTGACTTCTCACTGAAATATTTCTGTGGGATTCGATGAAGCTCAAAAATTAAATGTTATTCGTCAGTCGTATGTTTGTGCATTTTATACAGCCGTCAAAGTTTACAGTCACCATTCCCTTTAATACTCTTGACTCCATACTAAATGATGCCTTCCTCCTTCCTCTCTTTGGATCGCCTTTGTGGCGGATAGGGAGGCTTAAGGGGGTCAACCCAGGCCCCTGCCAGGCCCCTGTTGGTCCGATGATCATTTTTTTTGTTGTTGTTGAAAAAGGACCCTTAGGTGGTGGACAATTCGGTCCTAAAATTTTATGGCGCAACGGACACTAGATCCCGCCCCTCCAGGGGACCAAAAGACCTGAATTTTCGACCTCATATGGAAAAAAAACGGGAAATGGAAAATTTGAAAGCATAACTTTGTTTACAATGCTTCAAGGATTTTGAAACTGTCTGGTTTTGTTCTGGCAAAAAAACTCATCGAGTTCTATTCTTTTGAAATATCAATAAAAATGAACTAAAAAAACAGGATGTCCAATTCTTTCAAAAAGTTAAGGCCTGAATCGAAAAAAAGATTAGAAGAAATTGTTTAATTTTAAAAATTACATATTATAGTCAAATATAAAAAAAATCAGACTACATTTATGAAAGTTCATAATTTTTATCAAAATGAACAAATTTTTTCTTGTAAATTTCAATTCACAGTGCGAGTATGAAGTTATGCATAGAGATTATCAAAATGAAAGTGAAGACAGCATTCAATTACATAAATTGTCCATTATATTACAGTTCAGAAAAAAATTTATTTATGCCTTTTTACTAACAACCCTTATTTTTAACATTCAAAAGAATAGAAGTCAGTGAGTTCTTATGCTAGGAAAAAACAAACAGTTTTAGAATCCTTGGAACATTTCTAACAAAGTTACGGTCCATTGTTTCCCAATTGTACACATATTTTTTTTTTCATAGCTCAAAACCCAAAATTTGTGTATATTCAGTTAGTGATCAAAAATCGCATTTAAAAAACAAAAAGTTTCAAATGGAAAATTTGAGACTTTTACTTTGTTTGCAATGCTTCAAGGATTCTAAAACTGTCTTTGATTTTGTTCTAGCATTAAAACTCAATAACTTTTATTTATTCGAAATATCCATAAAAATGTCCCAAAAAACTAATATTTTGTATTTAAAAAAAAGAAAGGCCCAAGTCGGAAAAGTTACAGGAGTCAAATATGTTTTTTTAACAAATACATATACTGGCCAAATTTCAAACAAATCGGATCAAAATTTAAGAATCGCTGGGTTGACCCCCTTAAACGAACTAATAATCTAATCTAATCCCTTTCAAACTCCGACAAAAGAGGTTTAGTTGAACAGGCCATGATTGAACTTAGTGGGTCGGGATATTCCTACAAAGAAGGACATTTCCCTGCGTGGAATGGAATCAAATGACACCCGTAAAATTTTTTGTACCAAGAGTTCCATTGGTCCTTACGTCATGGGGAAATTCTTCGGTGCTATGTGAGTTGGTGGCAGTATTTCATTGAATAACTTTTTTAAGTACAGTAGTTCGAATACCCTTTTTTAATCATTTAGCAGAGTCATTAGGCGGTCACGTCCTCGATTATTATGACTTATTACTCTTAGTTGCAGTCTGTTTGTGTATATCGACCTTAGCATTTTTTAAGCAAAGGTTCCTCTGTTGAGCGTGCCAAATGCGTTGGTTGCAGTGTGTTTGTAGACTGTAGTGTATGTCAACATTGGCACTTACTGAAGCGAAGGTTCCTCTGTTGAGCGTGCCAAACGAAGCGAGAGAAAATTCAACAGGCTTCTCCATCTCTCTCAAAGCTTTGTTTGCCTGCAGAATAGGATGAGAAATTTCAGTTTGTTATAAAAATTTTCTGACATTCACTTCTAAGAGACATTATGCGGCTCCTTTATTGAAAATTCAAACGTGCGTTTTTTTTCAGTGTGAACTTATATTGAATTTTTAATGTGAGTGAATATTTTCAGCATGAATCGACGCTCAAATCCATTCAACCATGGGTTTCGTAGTTAACGCTTTGTATGAAATTCGTTTTGGCTTCACTTCATGATTGCTACTGCCCAACAGCTCTGTAAATTTTGTTTGTGTCGTTATCCCGAGTTCTTATTTGTTTCTACATCCTTACAACCACGTAAGTGCACTCGTACAGTTAAAGTCTCGTGAAATAACCTACTATTTGCTCTTGGTGAAGGCAACTTGAAATGATAAAATAATCATGATAATCCCCCTTGTCGCTTGGATACTACCAGCTCCTATTCAGAATTTTCAATTTGAATGTGCCGTAATCTAACTCACCTAACACGATCCAACCTTTTCAAACTCAACTTGTGTGGGAGCACATCTAGTGCATAGAATTCCGTGGTATCTTTACTTCTCACTATATATAGTGCCCTCATCCTTCTTCGATTTGGAACACTGGTTGTATTTAGGGAGGCTCAAACTAACTTTTAATCTAATCTAACTTAACCTAACCTAAACCTTAACCTAGCTGCAACGTTGAACCAACCATAAAAAGTCATTGATTTAATTTCATTACATGGCCCACGTGCTGATAGCATCCATAGATGCATTTTGGTGTTTAGCTGAGATGCCACCAATGTACACAATAGGACATACATGGAACCCCTTAGCAAATTTATCGAAATCCATCGTCTTCCGTCTCAAATGAAGACTAACGACTGAAACCTCAGTTCGCGAAACAATTGCAGGGGGTATACAACAGGACATAAATTGAAATAGTAATAAGTGTTGCAGAAAAGCAGAGCGTGAACCAAAAAACATAGTCCGTAATAAAACAAAGCGTTCTATTTCGACAAAAGATAACCCTATCTAACCTTCCCCTAGACGGCCTAGAGAGATCACAACTTCCTCCATTGTCAGCCATTTCCTGTCGATTTGTCAACAGGAATTAGCTCTCCATGGGGGAAGATGTGTTGTCTCGAGAGGAAAGTTAGGACGGGTTTTCTTTTGTTAAAATAGAATAAGGCGATGTTTTATTACGGACTATCTTTTTTCCGGTTCACTGCTCTGCTTCTCCCAAGCACTTGTAACTATAGCAGTTTTCATCATGGTGTATAAACTTTCTTCAATCTTGTTTCTCTGCTCAGAGAATGGGGACAAATCTTTTGCATGGATTCCCGATCCGCTAATTCCATATCGAAGTATCGAGAATTTAATTCAAAGTTCACTGCTGCGGGACCCACTTTTGGTCTCACGGGATTTCCATTATGGGACTGACCTACTAGTCATCACAAACTCAACTTTCATTATTTCTTCATCGAAAGCAATTGAATAAACGATCTGTTTCATATCTGCAATTTTCCCCATTTGGACACTAAAATTAACTTTATTTTAGTTAAACTATTGAACTTCAGTTTAACCCTTGTCATTTAACGTGTTACGTGGTACATTCCTCCTTTCTTTCTATGGCACTGTGTTGTAGTTTAGCTAGGAGGGTTCAATTGATATAATCAAAACTAAAACAATTGTGAACAACCCCAGACTTCAGTGAATGTCAATGTAATTTTTTCATGAACTGGAAATTTGTGTCTGAAAATTGCTTGTGATACAATTTATTAAGCTAGTCTGTATGCCTTTACCTGCATTCGAATTGCTCAAATAGATTGCAATTCAGAATAGCTATGCGTACATCTAGCAGGGCTGTGAAGACACCACACACATCGCCATTGGGGCTAGTTTTAAAACCAAATAGAATTATCAAAATTTCACCAAACATGTATTCTATTTTACCTAACATGTATTCTTGTTTATTTTGAGTTTGACGATTGAGCCATATTTCTCCCTTATCACCTCAGGACATTCAACAGCTGTTGTATATCGTACAGAGTGTACAAAGTTATTTTCATACTTATACAGTATACCTCAATGAGATGAAATTCTATTGATAAAACTATTCATTGACGCCCCGCCCCGTGATTATTACACATGGTTTTCGCTTCATGGATGCATGCAAGAGCATCAGTGCTGATGCCAATTAAGCGGAAATTTTATAAGATATAATAAGTTTGCTTCGCAGGAGACGCACCTGTAAGGACGACTGCATGCTGGGACTGCTGGAGATGATTTTCCTGAGTTTGCGACCGCTTTTTTCTCTCTGAAATATTAAGGGCACCTTAGCGCGATACTAAGCTAGTTTGTTTAGCGTACTCAGTTGAACTCTTTCTACCAACTGATTCTCTGTACTTGAGTAAAATATTACTGCTGCAGTACATGGCCTTACCTGTGTTGTTTTTGGGGAAGATTGTAACTTGATGTCGGTCAGCATAACATGGCGTTTCTCAAAAAGTTATCTATTCTGCATAGCGTGACTAGGATGTTTGACTTCTGAGTGCTACGAGTTATCAACAGCACGTTTAGTGACGCTAGTTTCGAGAAGGTGCACGCGATTAATTCAGTGTTTGATATGCCTTTGTGCCTTTATTTTCCTCTGGCGTCTGCGATGTGGTAATGAATGGGTGTCGCGTAATGACCTCTTGTTCGAGAACAACAGCTTCTTCGGCTTTGTCTGTCCTATTATGAAATGCTCGATAACGACATTGGTAGAAGAAATGCTTCAACAGATTATCTCGGGATATTTCCCTCAGGGGGATACAACTACTGTATCAATGGGAATTCGCTCCCAGGAGGAAAATGTGTGAGGATCGGGGCTGAGAGTTGAGTAGGCCTTCTTTTTGTTGAAATAAAATATTTTTTTTTGCTATGTTCAGGACCACTTTTTTCTGTTCACTGTTGTCCTGTTTTTCTGGACCTACTACTTTCTTCTTCAACTTTGATCTTGTTTCATGAACTTCTGCATAGATTCTGCATTTCCTAATATCCATACTAATTGGTGCCTTCCTCCTTCCTCTCTTCGATACGCTCTTTTTTTGTAGCGGTTAGGGAGGCTTCAACTAACTTATAATCTAATCTATAACCTATCTCGGGTTATTAGCGCGTTTGTAATCTTATTTGCATACCGGAAGTACTTTCTTATAAAATGTGTTCTTAGATGAAGCTTCATTTCTACTAGTTTCTGTGACTTTTAAATTGTTATAATATTGGAAATAATCTAAACTTACATCCGCAACAATGCGTCTGATTCTTGTAATGAAAAGCACGGCGAACTACGTACAGCGATTTTCGCCTTGCATTACATTTTAGAAATAATCTTTAGAGTAGACATTTCTAACCTCTTGGTTGAATTCGTCGGTGTTGGTAGCCAGCAGAAAGAAGCCCGTGAAGCGCCACACGAATAAAAGCAAGTTGTTGACCACGCCTGGAAGCTGGTTGATCAGGCTGTCTATGGCGAAGTACAGCGATAAACTCATGGACACCGTGTCGTATATAGATCTCAAAACAGTTGGCCATCCCATGAGAGTCATGACGTCATCGATTTGTTCGTGTATGTCTACCAAGGTATTTTCCATCTTGACGAATTCTTTGTCTAGATCTAACTTCCATTGAACTAATTTAGCTTCATCAGGAAATTCGTGTTCTTCTGATGGAAATTCGCTTCGTTTTCTGTTTTGGACTTCTTCACCACCCGATACGACCCTCATGTCATTTTCACTCCATGCAGTCAGTTTTGCCGCAAGATTTTGGAACTGAAGTCCCTTAGATTCAATCTCGTGTAGGAGATGAGAGTACATTGATCTTAGCTTGGCAGTTACCATTCGAAACCAAAATATCAAGGCTACGTCTAATAAGTACGTATAGTACCACGAAATCGCCACGACGACTATCGCAGCATCGTGCTTCATGATGGACTGGGGGTCTTGCACGTAGTAATGGCGGAGGTCTTGAAGCAAAATACCAAACACTAGAATGGAATAAACGATGTGCAGCCAAAACGTAAAGGTTTTCAGTTCTCGTGTTTGGCAGGAGTATCTTATCTTCATCACGAAGTGCAGGATTGAAGTTGTTTTAGATCGGTACAAATTTAGCCAGATGTTGTGAAAAATATAAAGCAACGCAAAAGCTATATTCCATAATGTTAAACCAATGTTGTTGAATGTGTCACTATTTTTTACGGATTTCACCAGAAGACAAGTATGTTGTTGTTGCACTGAGTGCGACCAAGTTCAGAATTGAACACCAAAGGATTTGGAAAATACTGCAAGTCTCAGGGAATCCTGATTTACCATTTTCACGTGGTCTTCGCGCGTGAGAGTTACTTGTTCTCACCTCTACATCTCTCGTTCTATTCCTGGTACTTTTTGTAGGGAGACGCAAATTGTATAATGCAGATAGTTGCATCATCCTAATAGTTATCCAAGTTATGTTTTCATCCATTGCACCTTAAAAGTGTGAACTTTTTTGACTCGCGTTCAAGTTTGATGGCGAAACCTAAGCAGTCGGCGTACTACTGAGGCGTGTACATTCCTGTAGGAACGATGTGAGCTGCTCTCTTTGTGCTAGTCCTCATCAGTTAATGATGTTGATCGCGACACTCTCGCACATTGATTTCTCTTTGTTGAGCCTATAGATCATTTCGGTGATATTTGCGGGTGCGTTATAACGTATTTTAGCACGTTCACCGCATTTCCGCGGTTGAAAACGGTTGGTTAGGTTAGGTTGTAAGTAGCAGAATAAGCACATCTTGAACGTTCGACCCTTCAGGAGGATACAACTATTGAATCTATATGAATTAGCGCTCCTAGGGGGAAAATGCGTGAGGGCCCGAGCTGAGAGTTAGGTAGCCCTTCTTTTTGTTGAAATAATTGTTTTTGTTTTGTTAAGGACCACCTTTTTTCGGTTCACTGCTGTCCTGTTTTTCAGCATCCTACTACTTTCTTCTTCAACTTTTATCTTGTTTCATGAACTTCTTTCTCAACTTACTGTTTCTATGCCCCTTCTGCATAGATTCCGCATTCCCTCGTCTCCATACTAAATGGTGCCTTCATCCTTCCTCTCTTCGATACGCTCTTTTTTGTAGCGGTTAGGGAGACATAAATTAACATATAATCTAATCTAACTTGAATGCTCGAATGCATTTTATCCTTCATAAGAAGTGAGAAAAAACACTTCCACGCTACATTTCAGCTGGGATGATAACAGTAATTTCTTAAAGAGGTTCCCCTTAGGGGGATGCAATTATTGTATCTATGGGAATTAGCGCTCCCAGGGGGACAATGTAAGGGCCCGAGCTGAGAGTTAAGTAGGCTTTCTTTTTATTGAAAAAAAATGTTTTTGTTATGTTAAGGACCACCTTTTTTTCGGTTCACTGCTGTCCTGTTTTTCAGCACCTACTACTTTATTCTTCCACTTTGGTCTGGTCTCATAATCTTCTTTCACAACTTACCGTTTCTCTGCCCTTTCTGCGTAGATTCCGCGTTTCCTCAACTCAATACTAAATGGGGCCTTCCTCCTTCTTCTCTTTGGATCGCATTTGTTGCTGCAGGTAGGGAGGCTAAAAATAACGACTAATCTAATCTTAAAGAGGTCGTGAAACGGATGAAATGTCATTCATTCATATAGGTGCGTGAATGAGCAATTTCCCGACTATTGGTACACATATGGCCCAATACGTAGAACACGTGTTAATTGATTTACTTCTAGTTAAATTAGCGATTGATAATAATGTTTCGTGCTTGGGGGCGTTTAGTTTGACATTCAGGAGTTGAAGAATTTAGAAACCTATTGCTTAAGATAGAATATAATGCGCAAAGAATTGTTTCTGTAATATGTAGTTGTAACCTTTTTGCCTTAGTTCGTAGACTAGATTTATTGGGTTGAATCTATAAAGAGCACCAGCACTGTTGGATGCTGGTTTGAACAAGAATTCCTGCTATAATCAACCCAAGAATCTTGTGGGGGCACGATCATTTCGCGCAGCATTCTTGGTAGATTCGTGATGTTTTATGCAAGACGCTGATGCATTGGTCAGACTGTGATGGTGGATTGGCACGACACTCATGACTGATTCCTTCACAGTACGAATCGCTCGCTCAAGAGGAGACAATTATTGCACCAATGGGAATTAACACTCCCTGGGGAGAAGTACGAGATTTCAAGCTGAGAGTTATGTAGGCTTTCATTTGGTAGACATGAAATGTTTTTGGTGTCGTTAAAAACCATCTTTATTTTCGGTTCACTGTTCTGTTTTAGCACCTATCACGATACGAGAGTGCTGGTCAGCCTCGCGTTACGATAGAGGGATTTAAACCTCGACAGTTAGAGTGGAAAGGAAATTAAAGATGGAAAATACACAGGAAGAGGATGGAGAGAAAAGATAGCAAATAGAAATAGCAGTATTAGCATAGTGCACCTCGAGTTTACCTTGGTTTTATCAGCATGGATAATAACGACAAAATTTGAAAGATTTTAATTAGATTTATTTCATGTTGAGCACGTGAGTTGAAATATGGTAATTATCAACTAACACATTCTGACACAATATGACACAAAATGAGAGACGTGCGCTTCGCATCGTAATGTGCGCCAGCAAACGATTGCATGATTTAACGTTACCTAAAATCTTATGACGACTATCATTAGTAGATTTACACACAATGAATCGGGATTAGAAAATAATTAATAGCTGGGCTGGCATACACACGAAATATACGGGGATAATACAAAAACAATGAACTTTGACTTACACAAAGTATCAAAATATGAAACACTTGGTAAGTACACAACATCACAATATAAAACAAATCACTTTATGAATAGCGCGCCATTTCAAAGCACTGTTCAATATGCTTCTTTGATTGCAACTTCACACTTTAGATCACCATTTCTGAATCCTCAACCAGCAATTATGTATTCACACTCTCCTTTAACATTTGGATGGCGTCGACCTAATACCGCTTCCAACGCTGCTTGAAGGATTCACGTAGGGTTGATCAAGCCGTTTCCGCTGTTCCCTCGCGCTCGTAGGCCGGTGCTGGTCGTTGGCTTCCACACACTCAGAGTTCTCAATTTTGAGTACCGTTCGCCGAGTACCAAAGCAGCCTGACGACTGCAGGACTCACAGTTGCCTCGCGTTGTTGCAGACTTCGCGGCTGTGCGGTTAAAATCGACAGGCTGGAGTTTCTTGCGAGCTTGGAGTTTACGGGAAATTCTCCATTAATATTTCCGGTTGGGTCGTTGAAATGCTGTTCCACTCGCCATCTTCTTTCTTATCCTTGGCGTTCACCGAAGTAAAGCTGAAGACGATGCTGCGTTCTCACCACACAAGCGTTGGGTTCAGTGTACTCCATTTTTTTATATTTAATCTCGAGTTATTCCTCTGCTGGGAACGCCGGCAGCGGCCGTTCCCGGCCTGTCACAAATGCAGAATCCCTCTTGTAGCTTAACCGAGAGAAAAATACCTCCCGATCCTTCTTGTGTCCCGCTTTTATGCGTTTCACTTGGTTCCTTCGAGAAGGTTCTAAAATGTTCATTGTTACAATGACAGCATTTCAATCCTGATTGGTGGAATTCCGGCCTGTTCTGAATTCTCGAAATTTAATTGGTGCGTGCTCTGACACACCCACTCTCGTGATCCCTTCTAGAGCGCTCATTGGCTCCGGTGATGGGGCTATTGCTTAAGCCAACCCTCGGCTGCTCCACGCTTGTCCGAGGCTCGTTCTCACGCCTACACGGCATCGGCCTAACGGTTGACATTCCAATGTCCCCTCGCGTCGCTCTGTTCACATCATATAGCCTAACAATATATTACCTAGCGGAACGAGATAAAATTATATTACCTAGCGAAACGACATAAAATTATATTACCTAGCGAAACGAAATAAAATGTTTCTTTACACACTTTACCTTCACTTTTCTTATTCAAGTGTTATCTTGTTTCATAGTGTGGGATTTCTTAACCGGAACACAGGAAATGACGCACAGAAGAAATCAAAACATTTAATAATTTTAAACTTTTTTAACACGACACACTGTCAACGATAAGCTCCTAATTCGGAGAATTCACCGAATTAAACGTTCTTCATGGTTCAAGAGGACCAAACGAGTTTAGGGCGTATCCTCTTACGTCTC
>JACJUY010005281.1:28145-45828 GCA_014220935.1 Platorchestia sp. MABIK | reverse complement strand
CCATGAGCGCAAAATTTGACCAGCCAGGTTGGCACAGCTTGCCACTCTAGCCAAAATGAGTGCAAATCAAGACAAAGCCGTACTGTGAGAATAGTGCATGAAAGACACTGTAAATGTTAAGGAGAACTGACTAATTTATTTTTGAATTTTTGTTGCTTATTTCATGGTAATTATTATAAATTAACATCTTTTATTCTTTGCACTTTTTGGGGGAAATGAGTATTTAACAAGTTATGACGGTATGCTAATTTTAGTCTTTCATGGCTTGAATGGGCTTGAATAAACGTTGAGGAAAAGACAATAATCGATTCTTTAATTTTTATTACTTGTATAATGGTTATTAGATTGAAATAAAAAATTTTTTTATGCACTTTCCGTTGCAAATGAATATTTAACGAGTTATAGTGGTAATCGTTTGCTACGTATAACGATTAAAACTGCAAAGTGATTGTCTGCCATGCATAACTGCCGCCGCTCTTCAAAAATAAGCGCTTGATTGCAGTAAATTCCAAAACTCAGTCTTCAGACAAAGAAAAAATTTTTTTTTTGAAGGCATAAGTTATTTCAATTATTTAGATAACATAACCCACTCAAAATATAACTTGAGATAAAAATGTCAAGATTTTTGCCACTTGGAAGACTATGATTGCTATGAAAGACTGAAATTAAAGGAAGCAAACGGTTTTTTGGGGCCCAATACTGAAAATGAAATTATTGCTTGAAAATGCTCCTAAACCCTCCCTCTTTCATGCAGAAATGTCATTTGTCCCGTGTTGGCAACCCAAAACCCCATAATTACACCCAAATTAAGCCCCCCCTGCAGTTGCGCTCAGAGAGACCAGCTGCGGCTCTGCTTAGCTCTGGTTGATGGCTCCAAAAGTTTTTTCTTCATTTTTAGACCACTGTCCATTCATTGGAAAGGTTTAGTGGTCTTTTGACCTTCTTAGTGGGTGGTTTTGTGCTTGTCCGTCCTGTGAAATGCCTACAATATCAAATGCAGCTGTTTGCTCTGGCAAAAGATGCATTTTCAACTTTGAGGGGCAATTCCAGCTACAATTTTTCACCTATGGAGGAAATCTTTTTTGCATCGTATAGATCAAAGTAGTTACTATAAACACCTGATCTAGTTTTTTGATAAGTAGATTAGAAATTTTTTTTATTGCAAAATTTTTTACAAAATTTGGGTATAAAAATTTTAAATTTTGTAAAAAAAAATTCTGAAGCGAAATCAAAAAACTGTCTCAAACATTTGTAAATATGTTCATTGTGAATTGAACAAAAAAAAACTAATCTCTATGTTCAATATTGGCTGAGAAATTGAAATTTTAAGAAATTTGCCTCTGGGTGGGGGGGGAGGAGATGTGTATTAATTCTTGAAACTTTATGGGCTATAAATGTTTATTCAAATGTTATAAACATGCTGTGAATACCTCAGAGCTTATTTCACTCCGGAAGTATTTCTTTTTAATTTTTGAATATTTCATGGGGAAAAACTGTTTGGGGCAGGTGTTAGTGACTTATTACAACTATGGAAGACTTATCTGAAATGTGTTAGACTGATTAGTAGTGTATTAGTTTTTAAGTTCTGATGAAAAAAAATATGAAATCATACTAAGGAAATAATGTGTACTCTGCACTATGGTGTTTGGTAACTTTGACAGACATTTTCTAAAAATATGGCTCATAGACTTTGACGGGCAATTTCTCCTGCAGTTTTGAAGCTATTGAGAAGATTTTTTTTGCATTGTGAAGAGCAAAGTGAGTACAATAAATGCTGGGGAGAGTTTATTTGAAAAGTTTATTAGAAATTTTTTAAAAGTTTATAGAAAACAAAAAATTTGTTTTTGATATTCAAATAGTTNCAATCTTTTCATGCAACTCTCTATTCACCTCTCTTCGCACCCTTTCATACTCATCATCATAAGCAGGCCTTCTGCGAAGACTCGTCACACCAACTCTAACATTCTTCTTTCGTGTACTTGCAACCACTTTCATAATTGCATTCACCGTACGCTCTTCCACCCCCTCCCCCCCTACCTAGCGGCAAATTTCTTAAAATTTCAATTTCTTTGCCAATATTGTACATAGAGATGATTAGTTTTTTTGTTTGATTCGCAATGAACATTTCTACAAATGTTCGAGAAAGTTTTTCGATATCGCTTCAGAATTTTTTTTTACAAAATTCAGAATTTTGATACTCAAATTTTAAAATTTTTTATGCAATAAAAAAAATTTCTAATCTACTTGTCAAAAAACTAGATCAGGTGTTTATAGTACCTACCTTGATGTATACGATGCAAAAAAGATTTCCTATATAGGTGAAAAATTGTAGCTGGAATTGACCCTCAAAGTTGAAAATGCATCTTCGGCCAGAGTGAGCAGCTGCATCTGATATTCTAGGCATTTCACAGGATAGACAAGCACAAAACCACTCAATATGAAGGTCAAAAGACCGCTAAACCTCTCCAATGAATGGACAGTGGTCTAAAAACAAAGAAAAAATTTTTGGACCCACCAACCAGAGCTAAGCAGAGCCGCAGCTGGTCTCTCTGAGCACAACTGCGGGGGAGGGGGGTAATTATGGGGGTTTGGGTGGCGAACACGGGACAAATGACATTTCTATATGATAGAGGAAGGGTTTAGGAGCATTTTTAAGCAATAATCTCATTTTCAGTTATGGGCCCCAAAAAACTGTTTGCTTCCCTTAATTTCAGTCTTTCATAGCAGTCATAGTCTTCCAAGCGGCCAAAATCTTAACATTTTTTATCTGAAGTTATGTTTTGAATGGGTTATGTTATCTAGATAATTGAACTAACTTATGCCTTCAGAAAAAACTTTTCTTTGTCTGAAGATTCAGTTTTGAAATTTACTGCAATCAAGCGCTTATTTTTGGAGCGCGGCGGCGGTTATACATAGCATACAATCACTTTGCAGTTTTAATCGTTATATGTAGCAAACGATTACCACTATAACTCGTTAAATATTCATTTGCAACGGAAAGTGCACAAAGAAGTTTTTTTATTTCAATCTAATAAACATTATACAAGTTATAAAAATTAACAAATCGATTGTTGTCTTTTCCTCCACGTTTATTCAAGCCCATTCAAGCCACAAAAGACAAAAATTTGCATACCACCATAACTTGTTAAATACTCGTATCCCCCAAAAAGTGCAAAATATAAAAGATGTTTATTTTGATATAATTACCATGAAATAAGCAACACAAATTCAAAAATCAATTAGTCAGTTCTCCTTAACATTTACAGTGTCTTTCATGCACTATTCTCACAGTACGGTTTTGTCTTGATTTGCACTCATTTTGGCTAGAGTGGCAAGCTGTGCCAACCTGGCTGGTCAAATTTTGCGCTCATGGAGTATTTGAACTTGATCTTTAGTTAAACCCTAAAACAACCACATTTTAGGCTTTTCAACAGAATGTTATGGTAATTTTCCTTTAATTATAATCCCTGAAACCTAGAAAATTTAAACTTTACATCATAATTTATAGAACTTAAGAACAAAACTGATTTTCTAATATCCTTTGGAACGGATGTTGATCAATAAAGGATTAAATGTTACTTTATTGAACAAAAAGGTTGAACTATGAATAGAAAGATAGTAATCCTTCCTTAGTTTGATTAAAAACTGAAATATGTATTTGATAACACAAATGTCATGTTTTTATTCCTTTATACTATGTTTATTTGGAAGTGCCTCTATATTTCAGGTAAATGTTTAAAAACCTGTGTAAAAATTGTATAAACCAAATTTAAGTAGTTATATTTTATTTGATAGAAATTAGAATTTATATATTTTCAAAGTATCAAGCATTCTTTGTGCATTTATTTGAAAGACCCCAAGCTGTGACTTCAGCAGAAGATTTTAATAGAATACTCAAAAGCAATTTTTTGTGCTCTAAAAACTATATATTATGGTTAAGTTATTTATTTCTAATGTATTTTATAAATTTCCAGATATTTTTTAAATCATGTCTTCAGAAAATGGAAAATGCTCTGAAGCTGAAAGAAAAAATACAGAAAGTGTTTTACCTCAAGCAAATTCTGACACTCCCTCACAAAATATTGAACAAGATTTGAATGATGAAAAACTATCCTCCCAGATAGAAATTCTTGGAGTTCTTGATGAGAAAGTAACTGAAAATGTATCCTCTTCTGCTGAAGTAGGAGATGCCTCATCTGATGATGCTACAAGATCACCAGTCACAGCCATTGGTTCTCCAGTTGATCAGAAATTTGAAGATGATGACAATTGTAGTATATTACCTTTAGATCAAAAAGTTGATAAAAATCTCTGTACAAATACAGATAATGAAGATAGTCTTCAAAAGGCATGTATCACCAATGTTGGCTGTGATGATGTATCATTTAAAGAGAATAAGTGCCAGCCAGATATGGCAGAGGTTAGCAATGCCTGTATTGAGTTGCCTTCTTTAGGAATAATTGTAGTAGATGATGGGCACAGTACTAATGGCTCCCCTAGTAAAGGTGCTGCTGCCAAGCTAAAGCAAAGTGAAACGATGAAATCTGTTTCTGCCAAAATTAGAATGGAGGGTGTGAAGGATGAGGCACCTTATCATGAAAATGAAAATGGAAAAAATACAGCGGATTTAGATAAGCTTTTAGATTTAGCACCTAATGTGGCTTTAGATGAAAAAATTTTAGTAGAAGAAAATGTTCAGGGGAAAAAGTCTGAGGCTTCTTTACCTGATGCTGTTGGGTCAGGTGCACGGCGGAAATCCGAGCCATTGTCTCAGACTGCTGCCATTATACCTCCCCATGAAGTTCTTCATAGAGTAAAGAAGATAAAGTTTAAGGGAAAAGAAGTTCCAATTATTACCCAGAATAATAATGGTCCCTGTCCATTACTTGCTATCCTCAATGCTCTCTTATTAAGGGTAAGTGCTCTCCTATATATTTGTACTCCTCATACTGTATATTATGAGGATATTTTCATGAGAATTTTTCTTTGGTATTTTAAAATTTGTATGCTATTAGCTTTTAAAAAACAGTAGTAAATTAGGTTGATATTGAGTTTAATGCTCTCACGGAAATGGAAAATTTGGTTCATAAGAATCACTAAAGGAGCACATTTGAAAACATTTCATTTTAATGACATTTTGCTCACTGATGCGTAATTTTTGAGTTATTCAACTTAAAAGTTATGGGAATGTCACACATAAAAGTGAAGGAACGGACATGTAAATATGCTGTAAAACGGTACTGACGTAAGGATAGGTGAGGTTAGGTTCGGTCACGTTAGGTGAGTTAAATAAACCAACCTAAACTAACCTAAAATAGCTTAACTTGACCAAACCGATGCTATTTTCCGCAACAAAAGCTGGCAACTGCGCAGCAGAATAAATAACGTTATTCCTACCTGAACGTAATTAATGTTGTCTCAAAAATTACGCTTTAGTGAGCAAAATGTCATTCATGTGTTAAGTCTTTAAATGTGTTCTTCTGCCAATTCTTGGAAGCCAAATTTCTAAATCCCAAGAGCGCATTAAGAGACGTCTAAGCAGAATCTGAAAAATTCCTGGATTTTTCATTACTTTATTTGCTAGAGATAAGCTTACTTCACAAGCTGTCAAATTTGCAGAAGGATCTGAGCATTGTAAGTGGGGAATGGTGTTGGAAAGGAGGAATTTGTTGTTTGTTTAAATGTTGTTGAATTTGTTGTTCAACCAGCAACCAGCAAGTTCAAGTGCCACCCTCCTGAATTTTTTGTAATTTTTATTGCTCTATTTAATACAGAAGTCCTTAGTTGACAATCTAGGGAAGGTTCAGAACAATATGTGCTTTGAGAGAGTGGGAAACGGGGAAGGGGGTGGATTCGAATATAGCTGCCAGCACCGAACAGTCGCCGCATTAGACACAAACCAGAAATATCTCGATTTTGTTTTGTTGGTCTATTTGACTCGGAACTCCTTTGTTTACAATCTAGCAAAGCTACACAATGTTCTTTGCACTGTAAGAGAGGTAAACAAATGGGGGAAGGGGAGGAGGACGCCGTAAGGGGCGCTCCTGGAGCTGTGAAACGAATCTATGATACCAGTTCCATTCGTATCTGTGATACCTGTGGTACCAGTTCCTTCAAGAAACAACAAAAAACATACAAGAAAAGATATTCATATGATCAGATAGCTTTCAGAATGCCAACTGTGTCAAGTTTTCTAATCAATATAGCTTGCAAATAAAAAAAATGAAAAAATACTGAAAAATGCACTACATGAAGAGTTGAGGGTAAAAAGTTCAAAAGCTATCTCCTCCAAAAGTTATTGTTGTAAAACAATGATTTATTTGTTCTTAAATGCCCAGAGAGTTGCGGCATGGCTGGACGTTGGTTCGTTTTGAAATTCACAGTACTTTTTTAGTTCACTGAAAAATCTACAGAAAGATGCATGACTTTAAAAAACAAATTTGAACTTCATAAAAAAAGCCATTGTGAATTTCAAAACAAACTTGCATCCAACCAAGCCGCAACTCTTTGCGCATTCAATGAAACCTAAATCATTGCTCAACTATAATAACTTTCAGAGGAGATAGATTTTGAAAAACCCTATTATGCACCCATTTTTCCCATCATCTCCGTAATTATTTCGAAAATGAGAAAAAGTCTGGAAAACAACTCCTAGTTATTTTCTGAAATACATACGTATGCTAAATTTCATTGATCTACACCTTTTTCACTTCAAATTAATCAGAGTCAAGTTCAATTTAATCCAAGTCAAGTTCAGTTTAATCCAAGTCAAGTTCAATTTAATCCAAGTCAAGTTCAATTTAATCCAAGTCAAGTTCAATATAATCTAAGTCAAGTTCAAATTAACCCAAGTCATAATCAAATTAATTGAACCCTAAGTTGAGTTAAAAATTGACATAATCACTTGTCAATTTCAGCTTTTTGTGTTAAATATGTATCTATTGGATGTGATGAGCAAGACTGTCGTTTTTCCTTTTAGCATGGAATACATAAAATTTTGCAATATAAAAACAAGTTGTCATAAAATGTGGTAAGTATCCAGTATCAGGAGGCAGAGTGTGATTCAAATCTTTGAGCGGTGTAAAAGATGTAAGTCATTAGTCAATCATAAAAACTTCGTATTATACTCCTCAATGAAGTTGTTTTAAAATTCTACATTGATGACAGTGTGCATACATTCAAGTATTTATGTTCATAAGGGAATTTTTTGTTACACATACACATAGTTTGGAGGATTTATTTACACTTAACGTATATTTTTATGCGTGAAATTCCACTTCATCACGTATATATTAATATGTATATATGAAGTCATATACATGCAAATACAAAAGATTACTACTGGACGATATGTATATTTAATCTTTAAAAAAATGTACAAATTCGATTCACTGAGTACTAATGTACGATTCCGTTTAATTACAATTTATATGAGTACATAACTACACAGATACATTCCTGTTTTAACAAGAAAATTTTTGTCACTGCTCTCTAATCTTCATCTTTTAATGCAGCATCTATCACTCTGCATTTTTCTTCTCGTGTTTTCTTGTATTTTCCTCTCTTTACTCCTTTTCTTACTCCTGGGCGTATATTTTCTTGTTCATCTTCACATGTTTGATAGTCCGTTGATTGGTTGTAGAGATCCATCTTGAGGGAAGCGCTGATTCAAATTCAATGAGAAATACTTTCTTCTATACTCCTATATTAGAGAAATTGGTACATAAGATACTGAAAAAGAATTTTTGAAATTATTTTAAGAACCGATAGTACGGAATACAACATTACATACATAAAATCCAAATGTGTTCCTATATTTGTATGTAAAATTTGACTGTTAATAATTTTAATTTGACTTGGATTAAATTGAACTTTACTTGGATTAAAGTGAACTTGACTTGGATTAAATTGAACTTGACTTGGATTAAATTGAACTTGACTTGGATTAAATTGAACTTGACTTGGTTTAAATTGAACTTGACTTGGATTAAATTGAACTTGTCTCAGATTAAATTGAACTTGGCTTGGATTAAATTGAACTTAACTCGGATTAATTTGAAGTGGAAAAGGTGTAGATCCCACACAACAAACGTGACAGCCTTTTCCTTGATTCTGCTTAGACGTCCCCCTTAAACTCAACACCAACCGTAAAATATATCATTGCTGTGTAGAATGGTTCATGTGAGGAAGTTTTGATTCACATTTTCAAGCTTCCTAATTGAGAGCTTGTAATTTTCAGGGAGAAGTGGAGCTTGGAGTGGACAGTCATGAAGTGAAGGGAGGTCACCTGGTCAGCATTGTAGCCAATGCTCTGATAGACCTGGTGCCACGAGGGGGGCAGGGCAGCAACGCACAGCAGCAGCACCTCATACAACAGAACACAGATGATGCCGTGCAAGTGCTGGACAAGCTCCTCACTGGGCTGGATGTCAACGTTAGGTTTTCCGGGTAAGTGATTGTCATCATTCGGACTGGATTCTGATAATTTTGTCATGTTGTCTAGTGACATTTGTTGGAAGCTCAAGCAGTATTCCTTATGTAGCTTTATTGTCATTCAAGGTATTAACCCTAAAAATTTATCAAAAACTTTTCAAGGTAATGTTTAAAATAAAATGAGTGGTTGTGATTGTCCTACTAGTCTTAGCAGTTTCTTACTGTAATGAAATTGTTCTGTTTTAGATACACTCTGTTCCAATTCTGTTCACAGTCAGTATATGATTGAATAACTTGTTCTTTTGGTAAATAAAAATATTAGTGGTACCTTTGCAACAAAGCAATCATCTAATTGAGAAAAGGGTATCAAAAACAGCAGATGCTGATCTTTAAACCATTTTGCTATTAAAATTGAACATTTTAGTCATCAAACCCTCGGAGCAAAAAGTATGCAACGAGTAGCAAAAATTGCTGAATATGCAAGTAACACACAAAATTGAGATTTGCTAAACTATGAATATAAAGGACATAGGAAAATCACACTGCAATTGTTTGTAGGGAAGCACTCAGCAAGTTTTCAAGAGGAGGCTTGGTTCTAAAAATATAGGTACAAAGTCTCTTAAATTTTGAGTTTGCACAGATTTATGGTGAATTATATTATATGTAGTAACCTTTTTTTTCTTCTTATAAATTGGCATCTCTATTTATTAGTGTTTAGAATATCAATTGTTGGTAGTAGTTATGATGGAAAAATAAATTTGTGAAGATCTAATTATGTAAGTAATATAACATGGAAAGTAGATTTGCAACATGAAAAATCAGATTCACATATTTCCTATGTTTTGCAGAATTAGGAATGCTCATTGAAGAGCATGATAGTAAAAAAACTGCTTGAGCAGAGTGAATAGTGTTTGAATGAACTAAAAAATTGAATGAGGAGGTGTAATTCTGTTTTGATCTATTTATTAGTTTGAATTTCCTCTTAGATATGGTAATATTCTATTACTGTAGAGGAAAATCTCATAAAGTTCAATCAAATGTTGAGTCTTTGTTTGAACGGATTTTTCTAGTTTCAGAGAGTTTATTTGATTGAAGTTATGCCCTCTGTGTTATATCAACAACTGGATTCTCTACATTTTTTGTGAATATTTTCTCCACACTGATATGAGCATGCAGGGCTTAACCATCAGAAATATGCTCATTGTAAGTGGGTTTGCTTTTCTAAAAGGCTTTTCTGGATATTTGTTTTGGTTTGTTTGTTAAGTTTATTTCATAGTGCACCTAGATTTGTGTGCTGATAAGGAACATTAGGGAGTGCAATTTTTGACTTGATAGTTTATATACTTCTAATGAGTTAATTCTCATCACAATGATCAGGAGGGTTTAGTCTCAACTGTTCAGCCTATAATAATTCTGGCAAATTAATTCTCATCTCCTCTTCAGTGGAATACAACTTTTATATCTGTGGGACTTAGCACTCCCAGGGAAGAAATGTGAGGTCCCAAACTGAGAGCTAGGCAGGTCTTTGTTATGTTCAAGTAAAAAATTTTTTGTTTTGTTAATGACCTTTTTTTTTCAGTTCACTGCTGTCCGGTTTTTCAGCACCTACTACTTTCTTATTGAACTTTTATCATGTTTCAAGAGCTTCTTTCTAAACCTACTGTTCCTATGCACCTTCTACCAAATGATGTCTTCCTCTCTTTGGAATGCTTTTGTGGCAGATATGAAGGCTTTAACTAACATTAATCTAATTCTCATCTTCATGCTCAGAGTTCAGGACTTTGAGTTCACGTCCGAGCTGTGTGTGTTTGATGGCCTGAGCATCCCGCTGTACCACGGCTGGGTGGTGGACCCAGAGTGGCCGGCTGCGGAGGTGGTGCAGGACCTCACCTACAACCAGCTCACCAACAATATCCTCACGTGGCGGCACCAAGCCAGCGATAATCGCGACGACATGCTCATTATGAAAGGTAACACCTCATCATTGGGGAGCTTGTTTTTAGGTGACTTCTTCACTGTAAGGGGAAAAAGTTCCAAGTCATGAAATTATACAGTGAAATGAACTGTGAGTTACTTGTCATTGTCGTTTCTTTTTATTTTAGCAATTTCTTCACTGTTTTGTTGAAGTAAGATTATTTGAGTGTGTGATAGTAAACCTTAGTAGCTTTTTGAACAGTCTAAAATGAAAGCCAAGTGAAGAAACCACGGTTATGGATGCAATGTGAATCCACTGTCTAACAGTGTGTAATGTGTAGGGTATATCTAGGTTCTATAATGAATGAAATTATACTGTGAATTACAGATCTCGTTTGAGTGGTGAGTCCTTGCCTAAAATTTGTCAACTTTCTGCTTTTCAAGTGATCTTATTGAGTGTTATGTGCCATGCTGAGGCACAGAATTCTATGATCACTGTAAGCTTGACGTTGTGTCGATACAGCGGTGCTGTGTGAGGAATACCTGCAATGCACCAGCTCTCAGCTCACCGTCCATGGACTCTTTGCCCTCGGCAGCACCATGAGAGAAGAGGAAGTTGCTGTTCTCTTCAGGAACAACCATTTCTCTACCATCTACAAACACAAGGTTTGTCTTTGTAATGTATGTTTTTTCTAATTCATTTTACGTGTATATTTAATCTTTTTTACGTCATTTGTAGGTATAAAGGGTGGTGGAAAAAGACTGCATGGATTTCAAACTGGCGCACCATTTGGTATGGATTTGAGGAGATGTGGAATCTGTGCACAAGGTGCATAGAAACAGTAAGTTGAAGAAGAAGTTCATGGAACGAGAAAAAAGTTAAAGTATAATACAATAGGTGCTGAAAAACATGACAGCAGTCAACCAAAAAAAGATGGTCCATTTCAATTCATGTGTTATTTTTGGGCCACCCTGTATTAGTTGTTTATGATAGTAAGAGTTTTAACGAGCTTGTGGTGGGCTATTTAAAAATGAATGCAAGACCATGTGAGTAGAGGAGTCTGATCATGTTGAGGCATATGAATTTATTCAATAATTTCTGGGAGTATTTACAAATTGAGGTTGGTAAGTGCTGATAAAAAGATTCCCTAAGGCATAGTGGGTGCTTATGTAGGTCTGCATTCATCTCATGCATACTTATGGCAGTGCATTCAATCATTACGTTGCCGTGTGTATCAGCTTTCTTGCAAACAAGGTTGACCTAATTCTACGTAATTATCTGCCTGTAATTTATACTGAATATTCTGTTGAAGATTTTTCAGCAGATTCTGAACTGAATGGTGTAAAAAACGAGTGGATTTTTGTGGTATTCTTCATCTTATTGCCTTTTGATATGCGTTATTTTGACAGCGACTTGATTGTAGGAATAGTTGATATTGTTCATCATGTTATGGGGTGCACTTCCCATGAACAAGTTTTCTTTGATACTCCTACAATTGCTGGGGATCACATCATGTCATTAGCTTACTTCAATTCAGGAACAACCACGAGAGTGGTTAATAACTTGATCATGTAGTTTGTATTACTTCTACATTGTCTTGACCACAGAGGCAGTTGATAACTGGATCTTGTGGTTAGCATTATTTTGAAATTGGATTAGCCACAAAAAGTTGAACATTCATGTGTGTGCCTTAGCCCACTCTAAAGTGCAAACAACCACAAAAACAGTTGAAAACTTATTCATGTAGTTCAGTTAGACTTGAAGGTTCATTTTAACCACCACTTAATATGTATAATGTATAAGGAAGGAATCTTATGCGCAAACACTCTTTGTACGTAGATTCCCCGTTTCCTCACCTCATACTAAATGGTGCTTCTATCATTTGTTTCTTTGAAACACCTATGTTGTGATTAGGAAAGCTGAAAAAATTTATAATCTAATTTGACCCACTCAGGAGCAACTGTACCAACTACTGACAGACCAAGGATTCCTAACGGAAGCAGCCGTGTGGCAGACGCTGTCAGATGTGGACGCAAGCTTTTCTGAGTTTGTGACGGCAGCGTTGGAGCCGTGGCAGCAGCAGGCACCGCACCCTGTGTCCCCCAGCACTGCCCCGTCTGCCACCACCATGACACCTGAGCAGCAGATCACCTCAGAGTAAGTTCTGAGTTCTTGCTTAATGTGTATCTACTTCCCTGGATCTTATGTGGTCTTGTCAACTGTAACCGCTTGAATGTTTTCATGTACGTTGATAATTTGAGTGTTCTCTACTGTTAGTGTCAGGCATAGCCTAAAGGGGAATTTGTGTTGGGCATAGCCTAAAGGGGAATTTGTGTTGGGCATAGCCTAAGGGGAAATTTGTGTCGGGCGTAGCATGAGATGAAAAATGTGTCGGACATAGCATGAGGTGAAATTTGTGTTGGGCATAGCATGAGGTGAAATTTGTGTTGGGCATAGCCTAAAGGGGAATTTGTGTTGGGCATAGCCTAAGGGGAAATTTGTGTTGGGCATAGCCTGAGGTGAAATTGGTGTCGGGCATAGCATGAGGTGAAATTTGTGTTGGATGTAGCCTGAGGTGAAATTTTTCTTTGGTGTAGTCTAAAATTTGTGTCTTGCATTTATTTTTGTATTTTGGGAAACTAGTATTTACTTCTTCATCGGATCATTTGCAAATGCATTCACTTTCTATGAAATGCAGTGCATTCACAATTATTCTTCATAAATACACAATTCTTATTCTTTAGCTCTTTCTCACAAAAAAATGTAGAAAAAATTCAGGGTATTTTGAGTAGAAGCTCTGTTTTTACTCATATATTTTCGTTCGTCTTTCAATTTGAAAGCTTAGTGCATCTCTTAATGCTCAAGTTGTACAATGCTGAGATACGAAACGTTTTTTAAACATTGCATTGACATAAGTTTTGTAGCCATCACCGTAACGTTATGCTACCTCAACCGATTTATTTTGTGATTGTTTACGTTTAGTGCCGCTGATTTCCAGAGCTTGTAGCAAACTTTACATTAGACTTACTCGTTTGAAATGGCAATGTTTTTAAGCTCATTCAAAAATTGCTTCTGTTTGGGCTAATTTAACCCTTTAACGCCCAAGTGGACTCTACGGTCCTCTTTCGAAAATAGCCTCAACATGTTGTATTTCTCGTTAAATTAGTTCCCTAATGTGTTCTTTGGAGTTCACTGCCGAGTGCCAGTTCCTTCCTCATCCTTGTATCAGTGATTACCTGATGCCGGCGCCAGTTTAGTGACGGTGGTTGTGATAACCGTAATATGAGTACAAAAATGCAGACGTTTAAAGGGTTAACTCTTGAAATGATGGGTCCATTATTAGGGGTATTTTCGATTTGGCCTCAAATTAGAATATTTCTTTTCTTGTTCTGCTACATGGATTAAAGAATCAGTGTTTCTCCCTATTTGCATTTTAGTCAGCGCTTTGGTTGGAACAAAAATAGCGAATACATCGTCTTATACAATCATCCACAGATCATTGAGGTGGAAATTTAGCACTAGTTATTTTTTTGAAAAGCATCAATCAATCCATATAGGTTAAATAACTAGACTTATTTTTGAGGAGTCGTTGGTTTGTTGGTTGTTTGTTTGAGGTTATTTCAAAGTGATTTCACGTACCTCCAGGATTGGATAATACAATACGCTTTTCATTGTGTTTTTGCTTTGAAAGACGAATCCCTTGAGACTATCCAGAAGATATTGTTAATTTTTTATAAAACGTTAGTTATATAAAGACACAAACTTCACCATAGGCTATGCCTGAAACAAATTCCCCTCTAGGCTGTACCCAACACAAATTTTCCCTTAGGCTGTGCCCAACATAAAGTTTCCGTTAGACTGAACCCAACATAAATTTTCCCTTAGGCTGTGCCCAGCAAATTTTCCCTTAGGTCATGCCCAACACAAATTTCACCATAGGCTATGCCTGATACAAATTTCCCCCTAGGTTACACTCGACACAAACTTCACCTCAGCCTAGGCGCCCAATTCAAATTTCACTTCAGGCTATGCATGTTACTCTGATGAAGTAAATACCAGTTTGTCAACTTTAATACTTGAGTTTATTGTGTATCAATGTCCTAATTTTTTACGTTTCTCTCTTGTGATTCTCATCCTGTCTTAAAGGTATAGGATTCTCATCTTTGGGTGGTGTTGGTTTTTCATTTTTAATGGTTCACTTTCTTTTATATTGGAGCCAATATACCTTAATTTCGGTACCATAGCTTGGGTATATCCTTCCAGACCTCTTCCCCAACAACTATTCAAGTAAAAACGCTTTATTTTGAACCAATTTTTCATTTTGCTTCAATATGGTACCTCGATACTGATTACGGCAAACAACGTATATCTTCCCTCATTTTTGTGGTCAACTTTTTTCCTGTGAAACCTTGTTTGTGTTAAATTTATGCAAATGAAGATTCCTATGAATGAGAATCAAAGTCAAGAAGTAAGCATATCTGTAGCTGGTTATTTCAGGTAAAGTTTTAAACAAGCCTTCCCATAAACGACTGTAAAGGAACGTATTTCTTCAGTCCAAACTGAATGGTCGCATCTCTTAGCTCGCTTGAGATGGCCGATGTTAGGTCTTAGGAGTCTTAAACAAACAAAAATTATAATGACAATAACAATAATGGGTGGAAAAATGCATACATGTTCCTGTGGGAGAAGAGCCAATTGAAGCAGACCCAGGGTAATCTCGTAACCCTTGCCAACCCCACCGAAGCGAGCAGCTGGCAGCCGTGCTGCAGCAGGAGAGCGACCAGCGCTGCAGGAACGAGGCGCAGTTCTCGGAGACGCTGCAGCAGCTCGGCTGTGACAGCTCCATGTCTGAGTGAGTGCGCTGCGATCCTTCCATTTCTTATAGCACGCGCTGACTTGTAGGAGCACTTTAGTTCCATGAAGCGCCGCACCGCTTTAGTTCCATGTTCGACCTGTAGGAACACTTGGGATACATATAGCTCCGCGCTTACTTATAGGAACGCTTTAGTTCCATGTAGCGCACACTGACCTGTAGGGAACATACAGTGGACCCCCGCCATGCGACATTAATCCGTTCCGGAGTTGGGATCGTAAGGCGAAATCGTCGTATGGCGGGCAATAGAAACGGATGGTAATTAGCAATGCGTACAAAACCTCAGGTAGAAACGACAAAATAATTGTACCAATCGTCGATTGGTTACGGCCATATTCCCTAGCGAGGGTAAAGATGCGCGTGCCTTCTTCATATTTATTAACTACAGCTTCGTTTCCGTAGTAATCACACGAGAACAAGTCTTTACGAAACATGCTCGAGATTTTGAACTGAGCGAGCGTTAAACAAAGAAAGGCAGTATCTCTCAGGCATTGTGGGAGGGATTTCGGCCAATAGCACATCGGCATCTTAGTGACGTAGGCAGTGACGCAAATAGTAACGTAAGAGTGTGGTGTGAGGCGAGTGACTCGCACAGTCATACGCTCGCACGCCGACCGCCATGTTTGAATTTTGGAATTTCTTGGCCGCGCGAGCGAAATAGTTGATGCCCTAATGCGGGAGAAATGCCTTAACAAGGGGACGAAAAAACTTCGTATTCCGCTTCGGAACGTGAAAAAAACAACGTAAGCTAGGAACGCCGTAACCCGGGGGTCCACTGTACATTTTAATGGACTGACGCTGTTTGGAAGAGTTGAATGTTAATTTCTTTGGTATTTTGGCGTTTTTCTTGCCTATTATATATCTCAAGGTAATTGGTTCAATAGCTGAACGGGATCCTAGATAAGGATTTCGTTTTAATTCCGCTTTAATTGTTGAAACAAAGTTGTTGGATTTATAGGAGCAATGAAAGGCCTGAATTTAGTGTGTTTTGTAATCATAGCAACGCACTTCAGGGGCCAATGTTAGTTATTGCGTCATTGTTTTTATTCTACATTTTCATTAAAAGCCAATACTTTCATTCGTTTCTGTTGCTCTCTGCCCTTGTGGGATTTTCTGAACATCATTAAGTATGACTAGGATTATGCACATGTATTGCTCTTCTTTTACATGGACTTTAGGATTTTCGATTTTTAGAATCTGATGCTTTTGGTGTGAGCACAAGGGTCACACGAATGATGGATTTCCTCGCCTATGTACATGTAAACTCAGTTCTGTTGGTATGATTCGAGAGCTTCTCTCATGAAGTATCAGGTTGGAAAAAAAGTAATATCGTTTCTGTCCAACACATTTATTTAATCTGAAATATTCACATTATGGCATTTTCAAGCTTTACAATGATTTCCCTCATTTTCTATGACTTCTGTTCAACGATCAACTAACTTCTTGATGCCTTCTTCAAAAAAAATCTCTGATTTTTGAGAAAAACAAATTAAAGTCATTTTTGAGTTGGTCGTCATTTTCATAAATTTTATTGCTTAATTGATTCTGCAACAATCGGAAAAGATGGTAGTCGGATGGAGCCAATATCAGGTGAATAAGACGGATGAGGCAAAACTTCCGAATTTAAACTCATGACCTTTTCCTGAGTGACTATTGCTGTGTCTCCCATTATAATGCTGTAGCACTACACCTTACACCCAGTGTCCAAGCATTGAAATTTTTCCTAACTCATGAGGGCATGAAATGATTGTGGTATGGGTTGTATCGAATTGTTGACCCAATTCTCTGCTGGTTAACTCTGAATTGGCCTCCACACCGTCTTCAATGGCGTTTTCACCAATTGATTTTGGCTTTCCCGAACGTGGCCGATCTGCCAGGTTAAAGTCTCCAGAAGAAAATTTTACAAACCTCCGTTGACATTTTGGATCATTCAAAACATTCATCTATATAGACAGTTCCAATATTCCTTGTAGCATCGGCAGCCGAGTTTCCTTTTTTGAATTCATAGAGCATGCAGTGTCTCAGATGCTCCTCACTAATATTTATTTTTTGAGGGCTGAGACTCTTCAACTCAATATTTTTCCACTAATTACTATATATGAAAGACAAGGCAAGATATTAAGACACAAATTCATCAAAAAAATCAAGAACGGTTTACAACTTAAGAGGCTGCAAAGGGATGTAAAAAAACGGCATTACTTTCTTTCCAACCTGATATTCTGATGGAGCAAATGTTTTAACAAACACGACTTTACGCAACCTTTGGCATGTATTCAAAGAATGCACGTACGCAAAGGACTCTCGTTTTTCAGCACATGCACCTATCCTTGCTGAATTTTTTTCTAAATTGTATTTCACTTTCGAGAACTCTAACGATTTTAAATAATATTAGAGAATGATTTTTCCTAAACACCGTATGAGAAAAATCTCCCACAAATGTCTGATTTTGGTACTCACTTCAA
>JACJUY010005281.1:17372-27894 GCA_014220935.1 Platorchestia sp. MABIK | reverse complement strand
ATGTATTTGCGTTTGATTCCTTTTTATTTGCTATTTCTGTGATTTGGTTCCCCTCAGGGGGATACAAATATTGTATCTATGGGAATTAGCACTCCCAGGGGGACAATGTGAGGGCCCGAGCTGAGAGTTAGGCAGGCATTGTTTTTGTTGAAATAAAATGCTTTTGTCATGTTAAGAATCATCTTTTTGGTTCACTGCTGTCCCTGTTTTTTCAGAACCTGCTACTTTCTTCTTCAACTTTGATCTTGTTTCATGAACTTCTTTCTCATCTTACTGTTTCTATGCCCTTTCTGCATAGATTGCGCGTTCCCTTAACTACATACTAAATGGTGCTTTTTTCCTTCCTCGCTTTGGATCGCCTTTGTTGCGGATAGGGAGGCGCAAACTAACCAATAATCTAATCTAATCTTCTGTGATTTGGTTTTGAATCCCTCTAAAATTTAGTTTGATTTATATTTGTCTTGGTATAACTGCACATGATTTACTCAACTAAATTCCAGTCACATCGAAATGCCCTGCGTGCTCTCTTGTAATTATTTGATAGTATTTTTTTAAATCTGGTACCAATTTTTGCTCTGTTTAGTGGCCGTTATGTATGGTAAGTTTGTGCGTTCAAAATTGACCATCCTGCATTTACTGGGATGTTGTAAGGTATTTTCAGTTCTCAAAAGGGATTATAATCGTACAGCAACCAACATTTTCTGAGTGGCTTATAATCGTAGTCACTCACACCCGCCGAGTTAAAAAAGTTACTCATTCAAGTTAACAAGTATAGTGTAGTGCGGAAAAACCGCATCTCACTTTTGCTTTCCTATTCTTCTATTGAAAATTACCTCCTCTTTCTCAAGATTTTAGGAATTCTAGTTCATGAAGATTTTCTCAGGGGCTAAATCCTGAAGACTTTTATGTCAAAATTTTGTTAAATAAAAGCTAAATTTAAGAATTGTAGCCAGAAAAAAAAATTTTTTTGCAACTTTAACACAAACTCGAGAAACTGACAGCATGGTGAGAAACATTCTTTACCAAGGACTGTTTGAAGTTTTCTTTCATGAACAAGGTAACTCTTTTATTTTAGTTTTTTATTTCATGAACAAGGTTACCTTTCTTTCTCTTTTTCAATTATTTTTTTGGAGGCCGGCCTATCGAGGGATTTGCACCGATAGTATACCTTATTCATTCATTACTTATCGTACCATTGAGATTCTTTTTCATTCTAGAATTATTGTACTTGTATCATTGAAAATCGTTGTTACTACTGATACGCTCGAACCCTACACTGCGGTTGAATAGGATTTTTTTATGGGATTAGCATTTAATAAAATCAAGATTGCAAGTGGTATTTTTTTAGCTTCAGTCCGGCGTGGATCAGCTTTGGACTAAAATACGTTCCGATACTTTTGTTTTTCGAGTTTGTCGAAAGTAACACTGCTAGGCCTAGTTTTTTTTCAAAGAGGTCAAAAGAAAAATTTCACTCAAGCTTATATAATCAATGAAGAATTCAACGTAATCAGGCTCTGTATTACTACAGTGGTAAGTTAAATTGTGCCTTGATCGGTCAATTTTTTGAAGCCTAGAATGTCGATTGGGTTCTTGTTTAGAAACAGCCTCGATGGATTAGGTTTCTCGTCTGATTCGTATCCTAATAAGTTCTTTCAAAGTTCACTGCCAAGTGACAGTGCTTCCATCATTCTGATGTGACCTCACTACCTGATGTCATTGCCAGTTTAATAACAGTGGTTGTATTCACAAATATATGAGTAGATCTTGAGACTCTTAAGTTTCTCATGGTAGACATTCTCCCTCCGGGGAACAGAGGTATTGTATCTGTGTAAACTAGCACTCCCACGGGGAAATGTCAAGTCCCAAGCTAAGAGTTAGGTAGGCCTTCTTTTTGTTATAATAAAATGATTTTTTTTGTTAAGGACCATCTTTTTTCGTTTCTCTGCTGTCCTGTTTTCCAGTACCTCTAATTTTTGCTTAAACTTTTATCTTGTTTCATGGCCTTACTTTTTAACTTACTGTTTTTACCGTTTTCATGCGTAGGAAATCTTGTGCTGAACACACATTGTGCATAGATTCCGCGTTCCCTTAACGACATCCTAAATGGTGCTTTCATGAATCCTCTCTTTTGAACGCCTTGATTGCGGTTATGACTAATATCTGAATTCTGGACATGCTTTGTGACATCTCGTGCTTTAGCTATCCTACTAGTTTAATTTTGTCCTTTAAAAATGGTAAATTTTACACAATTGAAAAATTGAAACAATAGAAGCCGCAAATCAGGTAAATTTTCATCGCTAGTTGGAAATAATTAATTTAGTTAACACGTTGACTACGTTAGCGCGTTGCCTGCGTTCGGTTAAGTTAGGTTGTGAGTAGCAGGCTTGTGAAATTGAGATCACTGCTCGAACACACATTTCTGTCCTTTGTAAGAAGCATAAAAAATGTAATTCCACGATAATATTTTACCCCTTACGCTGAACTCTATTTCAAAAAAGGTAGTGAAATAATTGAAATAATGTTCATTTAAACCAGTACACACCTAAGCAATTTTCCTTTTGGTACACATGTGTACCATTACACAAATGAGCAATTTACCTAGTAGTAAACGTATGAACTACTACGTTAACGATCAATTTACTTAATGGTTCGCTATCTACATAAATGAGCAATTCACGTAGCGCTACGCACACGCGCCACTACCCTGTTGTGCATGTGGTCGCAGTGAGGAGATAGCGCGGCGGCTGCAGGACGAGGAGGTGCGCGCTGCGGAGGCGCAGGCCAATGAGGCGCGGGCCGAGGCCTCTGGGGAGGAGCGCGTGCCCTCCACTCGGGTGGAGGGCTTCTCTCCCCCTCCGCCCCCTCCACCCTCCTCCCCCACCAGACACAGCCACAGCAGAAAGAAGAAAGATCAGGTGAGGTGTACAGGTGTTCGTACCAGGTGGACCGACTGTACCCAACACCAGGGGAGATATGCAGGTATTGTACTAGGTGTACCAACCAGGCATCGCTGTACGTACTGGTACTGTGATGCGTGATTGTGTTCCTGAGGGAATACATCTATTTTTATTTACACTCCCAGGAGGGAGATGTTGGGTTCCTAGCTGAATGTTAGGTAGGCTTTGCATTTGTTGGAATAGAAATGGGTTTTCTGTTTTGTTACGGAGAATATACATTTTTTGGTGTTATTGCTGTCCTGCTTTTCAGTACATACTACTTCTTCAACTTTTTTCTTGTTTCATAAACCTCCTTTTCAACTCACTGTTTCTATGTGCAGGAGATCTTTTACGGGAACACGCCTTGTGCGATGATTCTGCGCATCCTTACCTCCATATTAGATGGTACCATACTCTGTTTGGACCCCCTCAGGGGGATTTAACTATTGTATCTATGGGAATTGGCGCTCCTAGGGGGATTATGTGAGGTTCCTTCTTGTTGAAATAGAATATGTTTTTTGTTTTCTTACGGGCCATCTTACTTTCGGTTCACTGCTGTTCTGTTTTTCAGCACCTACTACTTTCTTCTTCAACTCTTATCTTGTTTCATGAACTTCTTTCCCAACTTAAAGTTTCTATTCCCCTTCTGCATAGATTCTGCATTCCCTAATATCCATACTAAATGGTGCCTTCCTCCTTCCTCTCTTTAATATGCTCTTTTGTGTAGAGGTTAGGGAGGCCTAAACTAACCTATGATCTAACTCTGTTTGGACTTCTTATTATGGTTAGATAGGCATAAACTAACCTATCTAATTTGATTATCTGCTCTCTCACATTATTCAATATTAACTTTTCTTAAGTGAAGTAGTAGTTTTTTCCAACTTTCAGGAAGTATGATCTGACATCTCAAAAACACTTCAAATTACCGCTGAAGTGGTAAAATAATTATCGACAAAGCAAAACCTACATTAATGAATTTAATTAACTCTGTTCTGCATTGTTTTACTTTTTCTATGTTGCATAGTTATGATGTACTGGCGTTGATGAATATTTTAGTAGTTTACTGTGATTGTTAAAATTTGCTATGAATGATCCATTTTATTGACGGGCAACGTAGTCACTAAATTTATTCTCTTTGCGTGCAGTGCTGCATTTTGTAGCGGTGCCGAGCGTTGTCACTGGTGCACCACGCATACCCACCTACCTTTTGTGCCCCTCTACTCTCTTATACCCCTCCACTACATCTCTCTGTACTCCTCCACCACATCTCTCTGTACTCCTCCACCACATCTCTCTGTACTCCTCCACTACATCGCTCCTGTACCTCTCCAATTCATCTTTTGTACTCCTCCACTACATCTCTAGATCTCTTTAGTGGTACTCTGTAGCCTCTCCCTCACATTAGCTGTGCTCACTTGGGCTTTTGTTATTTCTCCGCGTCTCGAGAACACGCGTTGGGCGAACCTGCCTTCCACTCCTTTAGAATTCCTCCAGTGCGAATTCTCATACACCTACCTCACACCTCCTGTGTTTACGCTTGCACACCTCCCTCGTATCTCCAGTAAACATTCTCACCTACCTCACATCTCCAGTACACATTCTCACCTACCTCACACCTCCAGTACACATTCTCACTTACCTACCTCACACCTCTAGTACACACACACACACCTCATCCGATTGCGCCATCTACCCGTCTACCATCACCGGTCGTCCCTTCTACCTGCCTTCGTCGCCCTCGCGTAGATTTTTGTAGGTATTCAAGGAAGTTTCCATTATTTTGGTACTCTGCGTTTTGTAAATGTTGAATAAATGTTCTCCGGCGAGCTTTGTGCTAAATGAATTCCGGGATCTTTGTATAAGTAGGGGTGGGGGAGTTGTTTCAAAAGTGTTTCCTGATGTTTTTCGTTTTTTAGACATATCGTAGGAATTGAGTTCTAGGTTGGCGTTCAAATTCATGTAGTTGCTTTTTTTAAATGAAGCTTTATTGCTGTGTTTTTTGTTACTTGTGAATAAAATTCACTAGGTTGCATATTTCTCAATCTATATTAGTTGGGATGCTCCTCCTTATTTGAAAGTTATTGGAAAACCATGTACTTTATATTCGTTGAGTGTTTATATTTGTTGAGTGTGTGCTAACAATGAGACATGGAGTTCAAAATTGCTCTTCGATGTATCCAGTTGTATGAAATTGCCGTTTGTGTAGCCTACAGTCATGATAACTTCTTAAATTAATGCTTATGTGAGGTTACTCATTGGTTAGTTCTTCAGAAATTCTTTATTGAACGCTATTTCGTTGAATAATTAGGTGCTGTCACATTTCTGTGTGGGAGATTGTTGCAGAACTTTGAGCTCAAGAGAAACTTTTCATATCTGTATAAAATTGGTTCAGTTACTAGAAGTAGAACGCGCGGTACTTGTCAAAAAGAAGCTTTCGTAATTGTAATTTCAGTTGCAAACTGTTTTAGTGTATAAGTTTGTTGAGAATCGCTATAAGACCATAGCTCATAAGCTTGTAATAATATGTGCGCTCTTTAATTCTTTATCCCTGTACAGGTTGCAAATTTCTAGAAATGCTAAAATTTTACGTTGCTAGTTTATTTCAATTGTTCACTTCCTGCATAGATGAACGAAGAAGTTTTCTGCCTAAGTAAAGCATTTTTTGTTTGTGATTAATACCATGGATTATTAATTCGAATCAAGTGTTTAATATGATTAATGCTTCTTTATTTGCTTCTGTGGGGAGACTCGAGTATTCTGTTATTGAGTCCCTCACCGATTGGATGGTCACCATCGATTGAGTCCTTTTGGACTGTTGCCATCTTTCGCTGTTTCTGGTGTGTATGTAAGTGTTTATTGTCTTCGTTCTTAACTTGACATTTTTTCTATTGAATGGGGTTTAATTTTTTAGGCTCATTATTTGTCTCTATTACATTTTTGAATTGCAGGCCATATGTATTTTTACAATTTAGAGAACTATTCCTTCCAGTTCTGGGAACAAATTTAGGTAAATGACGCAGTTGAAAAAACATGAGAGCAGGAACCTCTAAGTAGTTCGAAGGCATGTGGATTTCTGTGAGGAGACATTTCCTATATATTTCTATACTAACATTCAAGTATTTTCATCAGTGATGTTGATGAGAACTTCTGGAGTATAGCTATCGAGTGTTTTTTAACGCATTTCTATTCCAAGCATAAGTAGATTAGTATTTTAACGGTCTGAACTACGATGTAGGATTGCTAGTCAATTTGACAGGTTTTCTGATGTGGATTACTGTCCAGTTAACTTCCTATATAAGGTGCTGTTAAGTGCAACTTGTCTATGTAGTGTTTATTGTGGTGAGAAGAATTGTGTCTTCAAATGCTCGGTTGGCTACATGAAGTGTACAACACACGTCAGTGTCAGAAAAATATCAATACAGGATGCATGTTTGTGAATTAGTATAGTTGATCGAAGAGCCGACGTTTAGGCTTCTTGTTGGTTAGAAAAATTTAAATTTCAGCTGAACCTTGTTTCCATTAAGCAACGCTTAAAATTCCAGTTAAGTATGTAAGAGTGTAAGTTTATTGTAAATAAATTCCATTGCATTGAAAAAGATGTAGCAGAACACAATGAATTGAAGAGCCTACATGGGTCTCATTTATTTCTGGTAGTATTTAGTAACGGTTAAATGCTCAATTTTTTTAGTAAGGAAAAGCTTGATTCTAAAAAACACTTTTCTCTACTTCTCTTAGAAGTTGCCAAGATTTTAATTGACTATGCAGCACGTTGAAAAAATCGTTTCCGGAGATCCTCCGTGCAAACCTTTCATTTAGCAGCGTAACGTAGATGGTATTATAATATTACCTGTTCAATATGCTCACAATTGTTTGAATCACATGAATAGAATGAACTTATGCATTCAGTTTAACGATAAACAAGAAAATAAATGTTATCCGCATGTTGATATGCTAATAAGAAGAAAATCAACTAGCACCATCAGCTTCTTTGTTTACTGGAAATTCACTCACAACAAAAAGTATCGAGATTTTTCGTTAAATCATCCTGTTGACTAAAAGCAAAGCATTGCTGCTATTTAAGCGGAGCCTAGAGAAGTTGAGAGAAGAACTAGCGCGGGTCACAGAATCTCCACAGCTGAATGGATGATGTCTTTAGCTAATAATTCGGAAGGCCTTTATAAAGTCGAGATTCTTGGCATTTACTCCTACGTTGCTAAATCTCAAAATGACTTTTATGAGCACGCCCTGTTCGGAAGGAACCTACGAACAAATAAAAAAAAAATTCTGATGGCCATGATCTAAATAACTAGCTGCAAAATCCAACACTTTAGAAAATAGCTTCTTCAAAAGTTTAAGACGAGAAAAATAAGAATATCTCTGGAGTCGTTTAAGGAATCCGACGCAGATGTGCTGAGCCTTCTATGTTGAAGAGATTGGTCTCGGCCGTGGAATTCAAATGTGTGAACATTGAAGTAACATCTAAAGTTGAATTTGAAACTTTTGTTTATTAACATGTCAGATGAATAGAACATCAAATGAGTTGGAGAGACATTCAAAATTGGGCGTCTTCTGTGTAGGGTAATCAAAGGTGTTTTTTCGAATCAAGCTATTCCTTCATACAAAGTTAAGCTTCTCACAATATTTAAATACTAACAAAAACTAATGTGACCATTATGGGCTCTAACTCATTGATGCAATTTTATTCCCCTTTCAATGTGATGTGTAATTCAATTGCAGAAATTTACCCTCTTGGATCAGAATGCATGGGATTTCCAAACACGTTTGTGAAATCTTTGGTGTTGCGCCAGATACCGATACTCACTGACGTGATAGAAAGCTTGGCTTAAAGTAGCTGAAATTTGAATCTTTTATAAATACTTGTAAAAGTTTTTGGGCCTCAAGTTGCCGAAGTTTTTCAATTCGACACCACCTTAGGAGACACGGTATGCGGGTGATGTCTTTAGTCGTTAGTATAATTTCTGTTGTTGGTAAGAAGCTCGGGAATGTGTAAGCAGCTAGCGCGGTAAAAATAAATGAAAATAAAGCTGTCTAATAGAGCTCTTCGAAGAGTACCTGGGTTCGGTCTGAGAATGTGGGAAGTTTACTCTGCAGTCCTTGAAATGAAATAGTTTGTTTTGTTAGAAATTCGCTTGTTCTTGGAAGTTTATTTTACGTTTGCCCTGCCCATAGCAGAACAAATCCTTCTCAAGAAAAGGGCTTTTTCCCTTGTGTGTAAATCGAGATTTTCCTTTTATTGCTATTGCTAATTTTTTATTAGTGATTATTATTGAATTGATTTCATATTGATTTTTTGTTATCGTTGTGTTATATCTGCTTTGTATTTCAATTGAGCTTCATTCGTATCATAACCCATGAGGTTTGTGCAACTTGTGACAATTCAATCATTATAAAGACGAGCTTTCCGTTAACTCTATGTAAAGCCTGAAAAAATCAAAAGTGACTTTTTACTTGGGAATAATGGCTGTCAGTATCATCTCCGATGTTGATGTTCTATGGCGGACTGATGGCATTGCGAACATGATGACAGAAAGCGGCTGCTGTTGCTGACGCGCCTTGCAGTGGAGTCCGTTTAAAAAAGTATTAAATGAACCAAGAAATTGAACATTTCCAATGGAAATTTTAGAAGATTCAATCTAATTTGTGTCTATAAATTGAAGGGAAAGTTATATGCGCTACCTGTATTAACAATGTAGGCGAAAAAAGCTAAGGTGGTCTGACTCAAGTTTGCTCCTATACTTTCTACTGATAGCACCTTTTCATTTACCGTTTCTTGGTTGAAATTTGTGTGAATTCATTTAAATGTATTTCTTATGAAGAATTTATAATGATTAAGTGAAGATTTTAGTAATGATAATCACTTTTTATGTCAAGTAGGCTCATTTACAAGGTTTTTCTCCCTCAGGGAGCATACAATAGGCAATAGGTTTAGGTCAGTTAAGTTTGTCTATCCTTGGCCATCGGGACTGGTGCCTCCAGGGGTACACAGTTAAGGGCCGTTCACACTAGGGGACATTTCGGCCGTGAGGCGCGACACGTGTATACGAGGCTCACCACTGAGGTTCATATTTGTGTGTGTGTGTATCCGAAGTTCCCAATTCGCTCTGATCGAATTCGTGAGGCGCGACACACGAGAGCCTCGCAACTCTATCTCCGGTCAGTGTGCAGTTAGCAGTCATGAGAAGAGGTTCCCTTCGTCATTTGTCATCCATTATAGCTGGCGCACCTTTACCGCGAGAAGCTACGGTGCAGTTAAACTGTACAGAGACCATGAATGACTATGCAGACTAAAAGCAGCAAATATAAGGATCGTAATATGGAGGAGGGAGGAGGCTGCTTTGAATTGTATTTTAATGAAAATGAACGAATATGTTAACATTTCAGTCCTGCAAATAAAGAAACGACTACATAGCCTACGATGCAGCAACAATATTTAGACAAGGGACGGCGATCCGCCGCTAATTAAGGCCCTGATACACTGGCGTTCATGACTCGAGAAATAGCGGCAGTGGATCCGGCCGCCAGTTGAAGTGAGAACTGGCGATTTGATACACTCAGCACCCAAGATAAAGCATCGCGGAATGCATTGCATAATTTGCATTGCAAGGCGTCTGCACGTATGTTACAGCGTGGGTCGAGGGCGTCACCACGTTAGTCTGCCTCTGCGTGTCATTCAGGTAGGTACGCGATTGCGACCAGCCGTATAGAGCGCAGGATAAAAATAAAGCGCCCATTGCGATGGCTTTAGCTTTCTGTAAGAGCTGGTTTTCACATTCCACAAGCAGTCGCATTTTTTAAACAAGTCAAAAAAATTTAGCGTTTGAGTTTTGTCCACTCAATTGCGGAGCAAGACGTGGCTGCGCACTTCTCCCGTCAACGTACAAAATGGTATTGCTCATCGCTGTGACGCCCGTCTGTTTCCGACGTACACGGATCTCTGCAAAGCTCGGTGTCCACTCTGCCAACTGGCTGGTGTGGAGGGATGGAAGGCATGCTGGCGGTTATCACCATGATGTTTGCTGAGTGTATCAGGGCCTTAATGGCGGTTAATGACGCACTGACGGGTTTCAAGTAATTGAGCAGCGCGGGCTCAACGTTCAGTGTAAACGCTCATGGCTCTTGTGAGGTGCCACATGAGGCGCATATACATGAGCCTGCGACAAGATGTATACCAGTGAACTACTGTCCTCACCTGGCTTTTTTCATGCTTTCTTTCCTTTTTCTTTATTGTACTTTCTTCCTTTTTAATTTCCTGTCTCAGTGTGTACGGTATCCTGTGTGGGAGCACAATTTGTGCATAGCTGCTCTGTTTTTTACAACCCATACTAAATGGTCCCTTTTAGCTCTCAAGAGGTTGCCTACGAGCATGTTGTGGCTAGAGAGTCAACATAAAGTATGTATACATGATACATAACTTTCATTTTAGTTTTGAAGAATATCTGCGCCATCCTTCCTTCGTGTACCAATTTTTTGCTGTGGTAAGATTTTTGAGCTTTCGTTTCAAACTGTGATTCCTTTTGTATGGGCTGCGATGATGAAATCCCGGTGGGTGAGTCGATGCTTAACTG
>JACJUY010005280.1:0-61829 GCA_014220935.1 Platorchestia sp. MABIK | reverse complement strand
ATTTTATTTATAGTTATGTTGTATTTTTTTCTGCGGATTTTATTTTCGTTTAATCGAACATGAGGTTTTGGCATTTCGAAAATTTATGTGCCTAATAGCACCAGTTTTATGGAAAAGTTCCATTTGAAAAATTTGAGCTGTTCGTTTTTTTATGATGTGAATGTCTTCTAAATTTAGAATCCTATAGAGAGTACAACTGTCGGAGCCGCATGGAAGCGGGAGGTGGAGGGTAACTTCTTCTGAAGAGGTATATCTGTGGAGGACAACCCCGCTCTCTGTTACTTGCGACTCGAAAGCATTAGTGCGGGCCCTAGCTGTCGTCTCCTCATCCCAATTAAAGAACGAAGATGTGTAGCGGTTGAGAGGGCTGGTCATTGTAGATATTTAATGTCTAAGAATAGAAGTGTGCAAATTTGATTTAAAATTGGTAAAATTTTCTTGGTAATCGGTTGCTTGATGAGTCCTTTTGTGGTGGTAGTTAATTTTAAATGAATGTTTTATACGTAGTGTTTGCAGTGATGAGTCTTACAAACAACCTGAGATGGAATTCTTTGCGGGCTGAAGATATTTCTGTAAGAATTTATTTCAATGGTCAAATGTCAGCTGTTGAAATTGAAATAAATATATTTATGGAACATCTGTAATGTTTTAACCTATTTATAAATCAGTGGCGATTTGAAATGACTTTATATTGTACTGTGAGACTTATCGTAATAGTCTCGTGTTCTACGATGAAGATGACAATTTGAGCCCTCTTACTGTAGCATTCATTTGCATCGCAGCTATTTTTTCTAATAATGCATTGTTACTTGTTACAATAGGCCTCACCCTGTAATACTAATCTGTTAAATTATCGCAATTTGTAAGAAACTTGAGGAAATATATACAGTATTAAACAAATTTGTTGAATTTGAATAAGTAATTTCGACAATTTTTGTGAAGTCTTCAAATTCACGGTAATTGGGCAGATGTGTTTCACGAGATGTGGCTTATTGTTTTTGGAAGCAATTCGCAATATTTGGGAAAAACCGTTGCACTGCTTATGAATCTCCTGGAATATAGTGGTTTGAGTAGCCATTTTTAACGTTTAATTAACGGTAACTATCGTAAGTTTTGAACGAAGACCGACTATAATTACCGTTTAACTACCGGTAATTAACTGGTTAATATCGTCGGTCTTCGTCCAAAATGTACGGTAAAAGGCCGGTAATTTACCGTTAATCAGATGATAATATGAGACATTCGCGACACTAATTCCGACGATATCCAACGATATATCGTCGGCTTATGGGAAGAAGAAGATGATAACTACCGGTAAATTCAGATGTAAGTTATCGTTGGTCAGACGATAAATTTCTGATTGGGTACCTGTGCCTGCGGAAGTAACTCTTTGTGCAAACGGACGAGTGCTGTGAAGTTCCGTCGGGGCTGCCATCAAGGCCCGCGGCTTAGCAAGAGGACGAACATTTCTGTTCCTCTTGTGCCGTCTTCTCTTTTCTCCTCCATTTTGCACTTCTATCTTTCGTAACACTTTCCTTAACATGGGTGTTCATAATTATTGTGTAACCTAGCAATTAATTTCCTACCATTACTGTCCTCCTTGAGAGGCGACTATTAACTTACCTTTGTTGTCCTCCTTGAGAGACGACCATTAACTTACCTTTGTTATCCTTCTTGAGAGGCGACCATTAACTTACCTTTGTTGTCCTCCTTGAGAGGCGACCATTATCTTACCTTTGTTATCCTCCTTGAGAGGCGACCATTAACTTACCTTTGTTGTCCTCCTTGAGAGGCGACCATTAACTTACGTTTGTTGTCCTCCTTCAGAGGCGACCATTAGCTTACCTTTTTTGTCCTCCTTGAGTCTATTTACTACGAAACAGTCGTCAAACAGGCTCTCCGTAATTTAGGTGGTTTTAATTAATTTATGATATTATTAAGGCCTACTGTATTATCTCTTCCGTGTTCTGTTGCTCCACTGGAGCATTTCAACTTACTTGCCACTAAAAGAGGATAAACCTCACTGAGGATAGATTCCTTGCGTGAGTTTCGACCAATCTATGTATTAAAACAGTTTATGCATCATATTGACTTAATTACTTCAACTCGCTCTTCATCACATTATTTTTACTCCTAAACCTTCTTTTACAGCACAACTCCACTTCACTGCCGGGCAACTTCCTTTGTTCCTGTAACTTCGTTTTTCTGCCACATAGCGCAAGCCTTTTGCTCCGAATGCAGAGCGTTGAGCGGGTAAGAGTGCTTTTCTCAGATTTGTATAATTCTGCTCATTAAACGTGGTATTACCCTTCATCCAGTTAATTTGACAAATTATTTATCTCAACTCTTCTTCCTCCTCTTGCAGTAAACCGTTGCACATCTCTCATACTTTTTCTCGGTACCAGAGTCAGGACAACTGGAAAACCTCTTTCCAACCCTTGCTGGCGGAAGGAGACAAGAGCGCGAGAGCGCTTACCTTCGAATTTGCGCAACCTTAAAACCAACTCGCACTGGAGAGTGGTATAGTGCCTGTGCACGATTTTCTTACGGCTTCGTTCCTGTTCATTTGTCTGCCCTGTGAATTAAAATTAAAGTACTTAAACCTGCAGTGTGTATTATTTACATTATTTCTAGGTCTAAAAACTACAGACACCCATGCAAGACAATAATTTTTGCACTCCGCCATTAGTTCAAGCAGTGTTTGCACAACATGTGTGAGGATTTTCTTCCATCTGAAAGGCTTCAGTTCCCCAATTCATCCAAAGAAGTGAATATTACTGACATGGATGATACAGTGAAAGAACTAGTCTCCAATGTTGCTAGCGGTATTCTTTCAGTAACTAGCTAAGTCATTGATTTACCAGGTTTAACATTTGAGAGAGGAGATGTGGTAACATTTGAAAATAATGACTCAAAATTCTTTGAAATAGAGAGCATCTTATATTTTAAAAACTGTTTGGTTTGTTGTTACTGACATGTCAGTTTGCAAATTTTCACTCCACTACCATGCTTACATATTAGAAAAAGCTCAATCTAAAAACCTGATCCAGCTATCTAACTTAATTTCATCTGTACCACTACAAATGTACATAAAAGCTAATTGCCAAAATACCCAATTTCTTCAGCATTTTATTCCTCCTCCAAGGGAAATTTAATGGCAGTAATACAGTTTATGGTTGAATATCAAGAGCGAAAGCTTCTCATTAAAGTGAGTGAAAAGGAAGAGTTATTGTCAGTAGCTGTTAAAAAGTTCAAGGAGAAAGGCCTCCTGTCCAGTGATAGTAAATGCCGGCTGGAGATGTTCTGTCCCCAACTCAACCTGCATTATGAGGTTGACGATGATGAAATACCTGATGGTGACCTGCTTAAATTAGTACTCAACAAAGACCAAATTTCGGTTTGTGAGAGGTTACGAACTGGATCATAGATTGCAGTGGTTTATTTTTTTGCAGGAATTTAATTTTTGAATGTATTTTAGTCATTTGTTTTGAAATTTTAACAGAGTTTATTTTTGAAGGTTTTATATTCGAAATTATCTGTAGTACAGCTATTGTTTCTCTGGTTTTTGGAAATATCCAAGGTCATCCCAGCCTGTGTCCAAATTCTCTTGTGGATGAAGATGGCAACCAAGTACCTGGACCTTGTTCAACGTCTGGTCTCTGTGTGCAATCACATTCTGTAGACAGTGCTACTTCTCTCGGCTTGTTATTTCGGTGTGCAAGCATTTTCTATTAGCAACAAGGTTACCAGCAACCTAGATTCATCTATCAGCTGCTCACATAATAAGCCTCTTGCAACTTCCGGGCAAAATTTTTCTGCATCACCTCAGTGGCCATAAGTGTTTTAACTACCATGTAAAAAAATTCTACCAAGCTTGAAATAATTTCTGAATGCCCAAAAGCCCTTTTCCAAGAAAAATCTTGCCGACCTGCTGAATTGTCTTTATAATAAGATAATAAAATATACTTTGTGCGTTTATCTCACGAAACTTGATATTGCTAAAATGATTATAAATGATAGCTATTTGAGCCTAGGTGTTTTTAGACTAAGGTATAGTGATGTAATTGATTAACTATTCATGTCTGTTGCAGTTACCCATCTTCAAGCAACTATGATGCAGTGGCCAAGGCACTCCTAGTGAAGTATAACTATTTACAACAGTCAATTAGCTTCGGTTATGCTAAGGTTAGTGACCGACACTCATTGATATTCATGGTTATTTCCAAACAGAAATTGAGTATTTTTTCCATAGATTCCTCACCTTTCATAATTTGAGAGTCAAATATGCAGTGTAAGTGCGTGAAGCAGATATTGTATGTGTTAATAAATTTTTTACCCTCTAATTAGTACTTCCTAATACTAGGAAATTTGGAGAGTGGAGATTTCTACAAAACCACGAAATACTAGGCAATAAAGAGAGTTCAGTGTCGTGTGTAGTGGCAAACCGTGAAAAGAGGAGGCAGCATACAGCAAAGGAAAATGCAAGCGATTGTAAGGTTTTAAAAAATGTTCCTGCTTTGGAATGATGAGCTATTTGACTGAGCAATTATCAACCGAAGATAATATCTCTGTTGGGCGACACCAGACTGGAATGAATAAGGAATTGAAGAAAGTTTTCCCAAATCACAGAAAAATTGATGAAGCCATTCGCTTGACTTTCCCTCGTCGAAGAAACATCGTTGATGAGACTATTACAGTTTTATCCATTAAAGAACTGTATCCCACTCTCTCCGACACCAATCAGGTAGAAACTCGAAGTTAAATGATAATGTTGAAGTAGGCTACAATACATGTACTCAAAAACAATTCAATTTACTCAAGCTCTCATTGCAATAACTTAGCAATGAATTTCAGATCTGTTTTGAGTTCACCTGTTGAACGGAATAAGACATTGCCACACTTCTTCAGAATAGTATGTTGGAGTACTGGCAACCCATTATCCAGATGCGTAAAATGCAAGTGCCACACTGCCCTCCTGAACTGTCACCAGCAGTATTAAAAGATATCTCGATTGGTTTGTATTTAATTTTAAGACGTCTATCAGCAATGGAAGTAGTGTGAGTGATTGGTTTACAGAACAAGAGAGTTAGCTTCAGTCATGCGTGCTGACCCTGTGATTGATTGTACATGCATAGTATGGTGAGAGAGATCAATGTGAGTTTCAGGTATAGGTATACCCTTAAGTGTAATACGGAACAGTGCCTTTGGTGTAAAGCAATTACTGGTTGCGCATGACACAGCATTGGTTGCAAAGTCGGAAGTTAGATTGCGCAGATTGGTGCAAAAGTTAAGACTTGTTTGACAGAATGAGGTTGCGACCGCATGTGGGAAAGTAATGTTATGAGGCGTTCAAGAGATGGAAATGCTAGTAAAATGAATGTAGCATTAAGTAAAGAGGGTTTAAAAAAGTTATTCTGGATACCTTGAGTCTTGTATGGCTGCGTATAGCGATGTGGAGGAAGTGTAAGCATGAGCTGAGGAAAAGATTAAAAGCGTCAAGAGGTCTGAAATAGGTGTGAGAAATGGCAGCTTGTGCATAATTGTAAAACGGAAGTTATATGAAAGTGAGGTTACACTTACTGTGTGGAGCTGAGATTTGGTGTATGAGATTAGCTAGAACAGAATAATGGACTGAATATCAGATGAGACTTGTAAAATGTATTAATATTTTGAATAGGCGATTGTTGGCTTAGGATTGGATCGCGTAATAATAAAGGTGAATACCCTGTCGTGATCTCCTTGACTCTATTGTTGTTCAAGCGTTTTTAACTTGTTGGCATAGGTGCGCTCCAGTCTTTGTCTGTCCGCAGCTGAGTGTACATATTTTTCTTGGTAAGTTTAATTACTGGTTGGTGAATTCCAATTTGTGCCTGCAGTTTTTAGCTATGTCGGCTTTCCTGGCCTGTCAGGAGCCGACCACCTTCCTCGCAGTTTCTTCCTTAGCTTGTACAGTTCATTCAGAGCAATATCTGTGCAATAATTCAATAACATGTGATACTATTTGTTGCGAATTACCGAGTCTATGATTTTATTGCCGTTTTAGCTCTGTGAGCGATTCTTTATGTTTAGAACTTACGTGAGTTGTTCTTGTCTCTGCGCAGGAACAATAATTGGAGCTTTTAATAAACTCGATTCAATCCAAACGTTTGACTGATGGCTCCTTATGTCTCCAAATAAACTCGTATTTCAATTGCTCTGGGAAATACGTAACAAGACGTCTGAAAAGTATAGCTGTAGTGACTCTGGGGGAAAGAGTAAGAGCTGAAATGGAGAGAGTAGTGTAGGAAAAAACTGTCAAGAACGGGAGATTGTTCTCCATAAATATAATTTGCAACTTTGATCTTATGAAAAAATAATGAGGAGCATCTACAGTGAATTAAGCAATGGAAGAAAAGTCAGAGATAGCCAAGTTTGGGATGATTGAATGGTGCTTCAACAGTGTATCATGATGGGCTTGATCAAAGAAGAAACAAATTGAATTGCCGTGATGAGTGATAAATGGGAAGAGATTGTGAGTGTCTGATTTGAACGCAGGCAGAAGGGTATTGTGGGTGCTCGAAGCGGTGAGGGCTACATCCATTGTATTGTGGGTGGTCGCCAGTGTTAGTCTAGAGCTTCTTTACCCTATCCCATGTGGCAGGAGTAGGCTTTATGCGCTGAGGGCCCTACAACTGAGGTGAAGCTCGGAGTGTAAACTTGGCTAATGGTGAGTGGAGGGACGTTGGCGCTTGCCCTTTAGTTACCCCTCTTGACCGAAGGGAACAGGCTATTGTAAAGTTACAGATTTTATATTTTACAGGTTTGATATTCACTTAGGAATAACTAACTTCTATCCAATATGAAGGAATCTTATGAAGGAATCTGTAAGCTTTACCTCTACCCCAGAAGTAATTTACAATGAATTCTTAATGTGATGTCTCGATGCTTGATACTTTGATATAAAAACTGAGATGTAAATAGCGCAGTTATCTATTTAAATATCACTATATTTCTTTTTTTTTTAACTTTGTTTTACCATGGGACTGTATTTATTAATTCTAATATATATATGAAAGAAGTTCTTTTCTCAGCATTCTACTGGTAAATGTATCCATTTAAATGATTTTTTATTTTCATCACATTTTGGCCAGTTATCAGGTGATTATTTTGGCCAGTTATCAGTTATGTTTCTAAATTACGAGTGTAGAAACTTATGACTTATTCGACCATCAATATTGGTTTACTAATCAGTGTCTACTGAACACTAATGTTATTACACGTACCGTGCATGTCAAGGGAATACGATTTTCCATGCTTCTAGGCCCCATGCAATTTGATGTACGGAAACCTGCATCAACTACATTTTTCTTCATTTCTAGATGTACTTCTTGCTTACAACAAATGTTTATACAACTCATTGATACGTTCAAAAATTGCTTTGACTGTATCTGTTTATAACTGTGACGCATATATAATTTATTTGGATTTTCTGAATCGTATTATCGTTCTAACCAACCACTAAATGCGTTCCACTAGACCAATGATATTCATTGCTCGACTCGCGACGTCTCAATTCACGGATCTTGAAAAATACTTAAATTATTTATTACAGATTTTACATAATATGCGCAAACTTGCAGTAGCTGCGGCTCTCTGACTCAATGCGTTAAACAGAAGTGGCTCTCTTGCAAAAATTAGTGAATCACACTGCACTAGACTATATATTTTCAGAATTTAGCACTCAGAGGGACTGTCTACTGTATTCGAAGATTTTCCATTCCCTAATGGAACGTGGGAAAGCCTCCAGTTTTGAGGCATGATGATACTTCTTATCGATATGCCATGATAAAATTGTTTTCTTTATTAGCAATTACTTTCATACTAAAAGTATAACCAACACTTCATGCTACAAGATTCTATTTACTTCAGTTCATGTTCAAAATAAGATTTGACTTCTATTTGTTATTTACATTCTAATTCAAGTTGCTGGTCAAGACATGTGTTTGTTAGAAGACTGAAGTTGTATACTCGTACGTATGTCTTCAAACCCACGTTGAGCAATTTTCTGCATTTTTTGATAATTAGTGATGGAAGCAGCTCCCGGACGCACAGCGTCTAAGATCGCAGGATTTCGACCCCGCCCACCCCTCTCCCTCCACCTCCGAGCAGCTACAGCACCACCTCCGAGCAGCTACAGCATTTTTGGGTTAGGGAATTTAGGTTAGGTTAAGTTAACTTAAGTTAGGTTAAGTAGGTTAGGTTAAGTTAGGTTAGGTTGGGTTAGGGTAGCCAAGTTCAGTTAGTTTAAGATTAAGTTAAAAAAGTTACAGAATCCCTGATTTTGAGTGCCAAGATGGAGGGTTGAATGGCCAAACACCAGCGGTCGTTTTCATAACTTATTACAATGATTGAATGCAGGTTAACTTTGGTATTCCGCTGTAGTATCCACTAACTAAGTACTTGTAGTGGTTATAATGCAGTGATTAATAATAAATGTTTAGCGAACAGATAGGTTAATAAACCTCAGTAGTACTGCATAGTTCAAAAATTGGCGCGAATGGCAACTTCATGTAGCAACTCGGAGGTGGAGGGAGAGGGGTGGGCGGGGTGGAAACCCTGCGATCTTAGACGCTGTGCCTCCCGGACTACGCGAAGCACCGAACACTAGGAGTAAATTGAGTTAATTGTACACTTTATTTTACACATGAAAGATTTCTTTGGACTGAAGGTATTAATTTTGTTAACTTGGGTTGGCTCTGGATCGTTATGATGAAAGTGTTTTTAATAAGACAGTCGTTATTTCCAGGAAGAGACTGGACATGCTCTTATGCTACACTTCAGTGACCCTGCCGACCCTGATGCAGATGGTACACTTTTGGATGAAGGTGTTGAGGAAGGCCGCGTGAAGGTTTTTTGGTGAGCATCCCCCATATGGATCCTGCATTTTGAGACCTCTCCAGAAATAGGAATTGTTGCTGCTATAGGAGGTGTAATAAGTCAGGTACATCCTGTGAGAAAATGAAGTTCGTTCGTTCGCTCGTTCGCCCGCTACGGGGGTTTGAAGAATGTGGTGGGAGGGGAGAGGGAAGTGGTATTTTATCATGTTACACCTCCCCCTTGGCACTTTCTTCACGGCGCGACGTTGCTATGTCATCTTCTATGTCTATATATTATTGTATAATTATTTCAGGGGTCTAACCTGAACCAAAACTTTTTTTAAAAATTTTAATTAATTTGTTTTCGTTTCTTTGTTTTGCCTATACTGAAAACCTCAAAATGTGGGGTTTCAAAATGCTTCTTCTCACACAGTTTTTGAGCTAAAGTGATGATTTTAGTGTCATTGGATGCAGAAAAACAAGGGCTTTTTAAAAAAGGTATTTTTTTCAAGGTTGATTCTTGTTCAAAAGTTATGATGTCATAAATCCGTATTTTTTTGAAAATCAAATTTGCTCGCGAATTTTTTCATTTTTTTATTTAAAAATGGAAATTTGGGGAAACGCTTTTAAATTTTTGGAATGTACGCGTCTTTCCGCACCCAATGATACCAAAATTATTACTGTAGCTTAAAAACTGTCGTACAAGACGCATTTTGAAGCCCCCTAAAATTTGGTTTTCTATGATTTCCCATTTTCTTGTCAAGAAAATTGAATATTTTCATAGAAGATAAATGATTCTAAATTGCATTTCCTATCAATGTTCCAAATTTCATTGCTCTAGGTTCAATAATAAAAAAAAGGTCCGTAATGGTGATGCTTGTCAACATCAGCTACCCTAAATAACGTAGAAAGACGCTTCTATTCGTATAAAGAAGACTCTTATGTTGAAGTACAAGTGCAAGACTCCTCTAATCGTCCTCAACACTGTCCAGAGCATTAAAACGCTCAAAAGGGCAAAATAAATTTCAGTCTTCAATTTGAACCCCGTTTTTAGATAAATCAATTTATGGTTGGGTAAGCCTTCGTTTCAATAGAATAGGTTTGTTTTTAATGTACGGGCAATTTACTCTTCGGTTCACTGCTATTCTTTATCAGCTTCTCCCGCTGTCTTCAACTTTTTTATAACTTCCTTTCCTCATTCCCCTCAGGGGGATACAACTATTGAATCTATGAGAATTAGCACTCCCAAGGGGAAATTTGTGAGGTCCGAGCTGAGAGTTACATAGGAAAGCGTTCTTTTTGTTGTGGTAAGGACTACCTTTTTCCGGTTCACTGCTGTGCTGTTTTTCAGCACCTACTACTTTATTCTTTAACTTTTATCATGTTTTATGGACTTCTTTCTCAACTTGTGGTTTCCATGCCCCTTTTTCATTGATTCCGCGTTCCCTTATCTCCACACTAAATGGAGCCTTTTTTCTTCTTCTCTTCAAAACGCTGTTTTTTTAGCGGTGAAAAATTCTAAAATTAACATATAATATAATCCTTTCTTTATTCTTTCATTTTATTTTTTCGCGCTGTGTAATCAATACGGGAACACACTCTTTGCATACCCTTTTCCGACATATCCATGCTAAACGGGATTTTGTTCTTTGCTCTCTTAATACAACTTGAATGGTGTTCATGCAAGCTTCAAACGAACTAAAACCTACTAACTTAACACTCACCGTAGAACTGTCAACTTCAAAATAATGTAGCTAATGGTATCTTTGAGAAAAGATTAGTCTAAAAATTATACGAATGAATATCGCTCAAACGAAGATATAGATAAGAAACGAGAAGTTCTTCACGAACACAAGAAAATATTTCTGAAATTCAAAACTTAAAATTAAAATTAAAGATTAGATAATTAATTGGTTTATGGCTTGCATGAACAACATTCAAGTTGTACTCGTATCAAGAGAGCAAACAACAAGATCCTGTCTTCCATGGGGATGAGGATGATACGTTCCCGAATACGCTATACAGTTGTAAGAAAAAAACAAAAAGGTAGAATGAAGAAAGGAATCTACGAGTATTAAGGATGTCACTCTTCATTTTGTTTAAAATTGATACTTATTTTTTACACTGTTTCATTTGATTTTTACTTGAGGTTTTAATTGTATTTTGTTCTTGAAATTATTTTTCTCATTCAACCTTCTATCAACTCAGAGACAACGAGTCCCATGGTCGGGATGATGCCCTCTGCTTAACTCATTTATGAAACATATGTTGTTTTATTAATACTATTATCTCTTTTTGTTTTAATTAATTGTTCCTTATTTTATAAGGTATAACTTTTCCTATCCACATTTAAATACTTACTTCAAATTCCTTAGAATAAAACAAAGAAATTATGGGGGACTGAGAGCCCTTCTAAGTTTATTCTTTTTTAAAATACACCCATATAATATATTCATGTGTTACAGCTTTTCATGCCTCCCAACTTCGATAAAGTTTCTAATTATTAGTGAAATTAATGGCTATGGGAGCATCAACCATGCAAGGTTGATGTTAATGCTACGCTTAATTTCCGTAAAGTTTTCTGTTAGACACCAGTTAAAATCATCAAACTGAAGCCTAAGGGTCTCATCGATGAGACACTGGAGCATCTTTAAATCGGGTGTGGAGACACTGGTATGCATCAAAATCTTAAGTGTCTCATTAATAGTGCATCTGCGTGTCTCGGTTTTGGGACAAACGTCAGATGCACCTAGGTGTTTCAAAATGGGGCTATTATTTCTTCCAGTGTGGCTGAAACAATACCCCCAAAAACCTGACGCACAAACAAGTTTCCAGGTAAGCTGGCAGGGAATTTTGGTTTCCAAAGTTAATGAACGAAATAGGGAGCTGTGGTTCTACCCCTGCTCTTAAAATTAAATCCAAGTTCTCAACCACACTGCTTGCTGTTTTAGACAAGCACTAATCGGAAATCGCATAGCCCTTTTTGAGAAATTTCCGAGCTACCTTGCCGAGGAAAAGTTGAAATAACCTCTAATTCTCTGTTAATAGACGTGTAAGGTTAATGGCGAGACAGAATGTATCAAAAAGAGTTCTATACAAAGTAGAGCATTTATTCAAACAAAGAACTGTTTTTCAAGAAAAAGGAACACAGTGATTTGATGGTATTGCATTATATATGCTAAGTCAGTTTCTTCGCATTATAACACGTGAAGAACTGGAATGATACGTATAGTATAAAATAGTGTAAACAATTCAAAAGTAAGATACAAATGAATTTCAAAAGAGGTAATACAAAAACTTTGCGTGATTTTTCAAAAAAAAATTCATGGATAAGATGCCAAAAAAATCACATATACATGAGTTAAACTTTAACGCAGAGAACACCTTTGAAAAGCAATGAAAGGGACTTTCAAATTGAATACATACTTTCATATAACTCATGGGAGAATAAGTCCCTGAATTTTCGACTTTAGGGAATTCATCTGGCGAGTCTCTCAACAACGGCACTAAAAAGACTTGGCAACGTCGCTAAACAGGTGTTCTATGATGTGTTGCTCAACTCAGAGGTGTGCGTGACAGGTGTTCAAGAACATTTTGTCTGAGGTGCGCACGTTGTAGTCTCGTTTGGATAGCGGAGACTGGCGCTTCAGAATCAGGGAATAATTCAAAACGTATTCCATGGTCTTTCATAGTATTGTTCATTAATGGTAGGAATGATTTTTATCATTTTCTTAATATTTCAATCTCGTGCGGACTGCAACATGGGCGAAGGCTCAATTTTATCTGCGAACTTACAGCGGGTTTTGGTTAATAATTGAGACAGTGTAGCATGGCAAGAGAATAGTGAAAATGGCTCTTTCATAAAAAATATGGTGATTAAATTGGAATTCCCACACAAGCGCACAAACAGGTAAATTTAATTATGTATGTTGAGATAGTTTCTTTCAAACATTTGTGGTCTTGATTTGAGAACAAAGAAGAAATGAATTGTGCGAAAAATAGGAGAAAATATTCAGTACAGGCTTTTTCACATGATATAAATCAAAATTGCAGCAAGTAATTCAACTAAATAAGGCAGACTAACCATCAAAGTTTTATCCACGTGGCGGCCTCTAGACACAAATGCAAGAAAACTAAATCCACTCGATCTTAGCTTATTTTCTGTCTGAGCGGTACTCGTGAAAACTTCTTACTGAGCGCGGTAAATTGTTGTTGTCGAATATTCTTTTACAGAGAAGTACATTTGAAAAATATATCAGCTAATTTTATCATTTCTGTTGTAATGGGATTTCTGGCACGACGTAATTTTTTTCCAGATTATTCGCTATCCCGTTCCAATGCTGAGTTAAAATTGCATTCATAGCGCGCGTAACTGGCCCTTATATTTTCAGACGCAGAAGAAATAGGCCATATTCGTGAATTTTGTCGATAACTGGATGTAGAGGTTATTTTGCACTGTTTTACAAAAGTAGTGAAGTTGAATCTGAGTCAATTATAATCATAATTTCTTTTTAAAATAAACGTTTTTAATGTAACATCAAAGAACATAAACGGGTGGGATAAATTTGGGTATGAACGACTATGAGAATGAACTTTACTGAAGGTGCAATGGGTTTTAAAATTGATTTTTGAAAGTAGTTCTGCAATGTCGGAAAAAATAAGGTAAGGAACTTGAGCAACAAAAAAAAAGAGTAATCAGGAGAATAAGATAATCCTTAAAAATACGCTCGTCCAAATATGCATATATGTATGGACGAGCACACTGTTCCAGGGCTAATTGAGGACAGGTCGTGTTTAGATCTTGCTAGGAATGAGTAACAGGCTTGAATGAATTTACCGGATATCAAATTGAGCCTGTGATCATTTTCCAAAATGGAATGAGAAAAGAGGTTTAAACAACTCGATATGAATACCAATGTTATCCCTGATTGAGGGAATGTATATTTACTTCATTCAAGACTAGGAGTTGGAAGTTTTACCACAGTGGAAGTATTTGTATTTTCACAGCGAGCAGTTTTAATCCCAATGTTTGAGAAAATCAAGCGCAACTGCTTCAATTGCATAATCAAACACACAAACCATTCTGACAGCTGGCTGTAGTTTGATTAACGTTATTGATTTTAAGAGCCAAATTTGAATCATAATTTTAAGAACCAGTACGAAACCGACATGAAATTTGAAAGGATTACTGTATTATTATTCATTATAGCTTACGTATATATATGTCATGGCGCCTTCTTTTCGCTCCTCTTGTCGGAACAAAAAAAGTAAAAGTAAAAAGAAAGATACAGAAAAATTAGAGATAAAAGATGCATAGAAAGAAAAAATGGAAGATGGATGGAAATAAGAAACAAAGAGCATTCTACCTAAACATTTCATGGCTTTATTCACGGCAATTATAGTAAACGCGTGACTAATAAAGAAGACATTGTAAATGATTGCGCTACCTAGCCCAACTACGTAACGAATACACAACACTGACATAAGTTCAAACCGAACAAAAGGCAGCGTACGGAGCCGTAATTTTGGATCACCGCATGGTTAATTTGAAAACGCATCACGCTATTGAAGATACAAAAAAATGAAATGTACAGGTATGCACAAATATACAGTGAACCTTAACACAATACCTGAACATCTCGCTCAGCAATATTCAGCGAAGACTCCTGACGATACCGTACATATTTATCAATTATAAACTCGGAATTCTGCATACGCTTCAAAATGTTTCTTCCAACTCGCCTCCGTTTTGCATCTTCTGGCTTGTCGTCGGAAGTGTGGTACCAATCTGCAATCTGCCATTCTTCTACCCTGTCGACGTTATGGCGTGGCCATGGTCGGGTACACTTTTTTACTGAGTCATGCTAGTGCGCGTTCTGATGCAGGTTTTAGTCCGTTTGTTCCATGGCACAAGTTTATATGCTGAAGGACTCTGATGCGGTGCTACGCTGGTGCACCGTGATGCGCTGGTCCTGGGTACTCAGTTGCTCATACTCTTATCTAGTGTATTGGTTCTGTTGTCACTGGTGCGTTGCTGGTACATATGGTACGTGGGTTTAGGTGTCATAATACGTAGAATACTGGTAATGTGATGTTACCTCCTATTTACTATTGACAATATATACTGTAGGTCAGTGGTTCCAACCTGTAGTACGTGTACCACTAGTGGCGAAGTGGTTCCAGGTGGTACGCGAACACTTTAGGGGTCATGAACGATTTTTAGTAAGGTATTTTTTACTTCACAAAAATATTTAATGCCTAACACAGGATAATCTGGCAACAAATTGCAACTGTTGCCACACGCCACACACCTAGTCCCAGCGGCCCAAACAGTAAATTCAAACATAAATTTATTTAATGCGCCAATTATTAGGGCATTACGTAAGATCAAACGCAACTAATACAACATATTAGTGGCTAATATGTAATATTAGTTACTTACTATCGACAAGAAAAAAGAACATGTGGGGCTGATGGCGAGAATCCAGTTGATGGATGAGCGTGGCCAAGAAAAGGAACGGCGACCGTTCTGTTGCATTCTCTCCTTTAAACTTCTGGGTGAGCAAGCTCTCCTCATACCCAACGCTAGCTCGTCACGCTGTTCCCCAGCTACTGATTTTTCCTTGACATGGGAGTGGAAGCAGAGGTTTTCAGCCTTCATGACCATCAAGTCAAAGAGCAGGAACCGTCTTGCTGCGCCCGGGCATGATTTTCGATGTGCTGTGAGCAAAGTCATGCCTCGCATTGACCAGCTGGTGCAAAAGAAGCAAATACATCCCTCGCATTGAGTTGTTTTCTTTATTGATTTGCGTGTCCTACTTGTACAGTAATGGAAATAAGTGATTTCCGATCGAATATAGTTTCTAGGAACCAGGTGGTACGCAGCGACTGTATGGGACCTCTAAGTAGTATTCGATCACAAAAAAGCTTGGGAACCACTGACCTAGCTAAGAAAACAAAATTTTTAATGAAGTTTTCAAAAAAAATCGTGGCATGATGAAAAGCAATGTAGTGCGTTATCACCGCTCTCGCAGATATTCTTGGAAGATGTTTCAATGATCACCAATGGCTAGGAAGATTTGAAGCAATTCTTCTCCTGATGTGAGTGTACCCTAGGAGTTGCTTAGGAGTTGGAGTGAATTTTGAAGTGGAAGTAGAAAGTAGGAAGAGCTTGAAGATCAAATCATTGGGTTGAGTAAATTGCGCTAAATTCTGGTTAGAAAATACTGAAGTACTATTAGCATTTAGGATTATGGCTTCCCTTTTGTCACCTGTTTGGGCTCGTCCGTCAATATCAATGATTCATTGTTCCAGTTCATCGCGCGTTAAAAGACGTAGAAAATTACTGATCATCTTTACTAAAACACTCCCTAAAATTCAATATCACACTATTTCTAAAAAGCAACGNCAAAATGAACGAACAAGAGGTTTCAAACTTCTAACCTACAGTCCTATTGAATAGTTTCAGAGCAAAAAATTCTATGGTGTTTTCATTGAGGGACGATTTGAATTGATGAATATGTAAGGCTTCTTTTATTTGAATATGTTCTTTTTTAACGACATGATGTAAAATTTTGGTATTTGAATTAAGATCTTCGTTTGAGGGTTTGGAACTATGTTCAAGACGAAAGTGATTGAAAATAGAACCTTGGTACTTGTGCGCAGTCAATCTTTGTTTCAGGGTCATCCTAGTCATGCCAATGTAACTTTTATTAAGAGACTTGCATTCTCTTCTGTCGCATTTGAACTGATAAATCACATTGGCTTTCTCTAGGTCACTAACTCTGGATCTGGAAATATTATTCTTCACTAGGAGATCACTGATCTTACGATTTTTGTAATATACGCACACTTTAATAGCAGTTCCAGGATCTATAGGTTTTACAAAATTTTTAACTATGTTTCTGAAAATTCGTTCTTCGTCTTTTAACGCGCGATGAACTGGAACAATTTCGTAAGGTCGAGAAATTAGAAAAGAAACTATCAATGATTCAGTGGTATCTGTTTTGAGTCTTCTTTTGGGTTGGTTTTAGCTAGTACTGCAGCTGCTATTTATTAATTCCGCTTTGTATGTATGATCATCTGTTTGACAGCTCTGCTGGCTTAGTGTGCTCACGGTTATGTGCATCAATTTTTTCATTTTCAATCTATTACATGATTAATGCCTGGTACTTACGAGGTGTTAAATATCGGGTGTAAGCCAAGAATGACTATGGGTCGGTAGCAGTTGCTCAGTTAGGAAATGATACTATGAAGCACTGAGAATTTTACATTTTACGAACTGTGCAGCATTCGTGAGCCTTTCAGTTCTTCCCTATTGAAATTCTGAGCCTTTTACAAAGCGTTTTCAGGCTGTAATAAGCCAAGAGATTTGTCGTTTTCAAACAGTAAATAAGCCCATGTCAGGTCGCTATGTCACCTATTTTAAGCCCTGGTAAACGGCTATTTCTTGGCATCGCAACGGCTAATGCTACGGCCATTTCGGGCTTCTCTACTAACTGAGCGAGGCTATTCATGACCTTTTTTGGCTTTTCCATTGCTTGAACGAGTCTCGTACTGGCCTTTTTGGGCTTCATTACTGCTTGATCAAGGCTAATAATGGCCTTTTTGGGCTCCATTACTGCTTGATCAAGTCAAATAACGGCCTTTTTGGGCTCCATTACTGCTTGATCAAGGCTAATAAAGGCCTTTTTGGGCTCCATTAATGCTAGATCAAGGCTAATAAAAACGGCCTTCTCTTGCTTCCGAACGACTTATAGTGGGCGATAATTATCGCCGCCTCGAAAACATAATTGAGCATAAAGATGCATGACAGGCGGCTAACGAAATGTATATGTATACATACTATTGTATGACGTAAATACATGTATTTTTCTGTGCCATTATTCTAATCCGTGCGTACCGTGAGTATTTTCAGCTATTATAAAGAAGCATATCCCTTCCATTCGAAATTATCGCTGCCTCGAATGGATAAATGAGCATAATAAAGCGAAAGGCAGAGATATCATGGCATAATTATACATTTTTAATCGACCATTGAAATTAATTAGGTTCCAATACATCAACATCATTACGGGTTTTATATTTGGTCATCCATTACAAACTGAAATCAGCAAGTTTGCACCAAAAAATAAAAACAGTATTACAAAGAACTTAAGGAATATTTTCTTTTTGAAACGTTTCACAGCCTATTTACCAGAGTTTAGGTAAAAAAAACATCACCGTATAATTCAATGAGTGAGGGTAATAGTAGAAGTTCCTGATTAGATTATTTTAAGATTATGAGGCAGTTTAAGCCTCCCTATCCGTAACAAAGGCGATCCAAAGAGTAGAAAGAAGAAGGTACCATTTAGCATGGAATTAAGGGAACGCGGAATCTGTGCAGCTAGGGCATAGAAACAGTAAGATAAGAAAGCAGGTCATGAAACAAGGTCAAAGTTGATGAAGAAAGTAGTAGGTGCTGAAAAACAGGACAGCAGTGAACCGAAAAAAACGGTTCATAACATAACAAACGCATTTATTTCAACAAAAAGAAGGCCTACCTAAATCTCAGCTCGGGCCCTCACATTGTCCCATTGGGAGTGCTAATTCCCATAGATACAATATTTGTATCCCCTTAAGGGGCGGTATAAGTTCCTTATCAGTTGAAAGTGGGTCTCAGATGACTTACAAGAATGTTCACAGAGAGCCACTTGTGATACATGGTCTATGATCTCTTATCCATTAATTCGTACTAAACCAATGCCCTGAGGTAAGAACCAAGTCTGCCACTTACACTTTTCAGGAAATCATCCATGTTTAACTCCTCGTAGAGTACCTTTGATTTCCTCCGGAGCCTTTTCTTAAGTTTTCTCCGAGGCGCTGGTCTGCAGTTTTCAATGGCAATCATCGTTCCAGAAGGAGAGGCGAAGAACCGTCGCTTACAAGGTACCACTGGAGGACCAGTGTCTTCCAACGAGGAACTGCTTCTTTTGCCACACGAATTCTGCAATAAGTTCACGAAAATTATATCGTATATTATATTTACTCCCCAACTTGCAAAAGTGTTAATTGTTAACGTAAACCAAACTTTAAACTGATTAAAAGTTCAGGCTTTGAACACAACATATTTAATTTAAAATTTGCCACATTTAATCAACATGAATAGAAGTAACAGTTCTGGTTAGTATTCTTTTTCCAAGGTTTCTAATTATTAAACTATGAATGAGTTCAAACATCCCTAACGGTATAAAGTGAGTACCAATGAGCGATAGGATAGCCCTATTCAGTACCCAAGAAAGCCAGCGAGTACCGCGAGCCCACCCTTCTAATGAATCAAGTGTAATTGGATGCTCTGTGCCAGGAAGCAAAACCTAAATGTATGCATCAATTCAATTCCAAGTACACTGAAGGAACAGAGTATAGTTCGGGAATAAACTACGAGAATCAGGAGTTAATTATATTATACCCAAAGAGAATGATTTAATATCCAGATAGATGCATAAAATCGAGGAGTGGACTGATCAGAGAGGTAAGAAAGAGTGTAAGTGAATATGGTATTGACAGTGATGGAAGTGAGAAAAGGTAGTTCTCCCTATAATTCTACAAATGCTGCTGCGCTTTAGAATAATATGTACGTGATGACTTTTCAGCAGTCTTTTGAGCTTATGCTGCTAGCACTCATCCAACGCTGTCCAATTCTGGCTTGTAACTTGGCAAATCCATCCCGCTACAATTTAAAGACACTTCATTGAAGTACAAACTCAGTGGTTATTTCAACACAACTAACCTGTGTTGTTCCCCCTACGAAAATGAACACCATTGTTTGCTGGAAGCACTGATGGCAGGTCTTGAGATGTCAGGAGTGGCAGGCCTCGAGGTGGCAGGCCTTGATACCCCAGGCGTGCCAGGTCTTGCAGCACCAAGAGCAGGAGATACAGTACCAGCAGCTGATAGAGAAATAAGGGAATAAATTGGGAACATTGATATGGCATCTTGAATGAAATTGATGCACACTACACAATGAGTAGTAACTTTCAACAGATTTAATTCTTCCATAAACTCTACTTTATGTCATTAAATTCTCATTCATTAGTAGAAAAGATGGTTTAAGGCTCCACCCCCACAGCATAATTTTACAGAGCAAGTAAAAGGAAGCATCTAGTATGCAAGAAAAACATTTTAACAAAAACGAAAGCCTACCTCACCATCAGCTCAGGCCTTCACATTTTCTCTCACGGAATACTACTTCCAATGGATACAACAGCTTTATCCCAATTATTGACATATCATCAAATGTAGGTGATCTTTCACAATGTGAAATAGACAAGGCCTATTGGTTAATTACAGTGCTGCTGCACTGTATGGATACTTGAGGAATTAGACACGGGGTACAAAGGAGGTTCATTAAAAACTGGGAGCGCTCATCGAATTAAATGAATACAAAACCTCTTTTTGTCAACCAAGACTAGCATGTCTACACAAACACTGCACTAGGTAAATCTCATTTATGAATCCCATCAGTTAATTCAGGATTGCAATTCAGGTCATATCAAGTAACTTTGGTGATAGGAACAACATTCTTCAATATTTAACCTATTTTTCTGAATTCATGACTTAATGTGCAATGGAAAAAGTTTGCTAGTAACATATTGACGCTTATTTCATGTGTGAAATAATTTTTAATTCAGTGTTGAAGTTTGTTTCCCTACTAAAAACTTTACTAGGTTTCTTTGAATGTAATAATGAATTGTGAAGCCTTCATTTCCCGAATAAATGCTATACACTTTAAAATATGTATGAAAACCATTCTCGAAAGTATTATGAAATGCATTACCCTTTCTTTGAGTACACTAAGGCTTAGTAATTTACGGCCATTTCTTATCTAAATAAGTGTAAATTAAGCTAATGGGCTTCAACTTTCATGTGGAATGAATTTTCTTCTGGTGACCTCGACTTTTCCAAAATTTCAATACATAATACTCTGTTTGCACATTCTTTTCCTTCATTTCAGTATTACTCATTTGAATTGGACCTTCATCATTATATTCTAAACCTACTTCTGTTAGGAGTGGCAGGCATTGCAGCATCAGGCATTGTAGCAAGAGATGTGGCAGGCCTTGTGGCAGGAGAGCCAGGTCTCATAGCACCAAGAACAGTACCAGCAACTGATGGAGAAATAAGGGAATAAATTAGGAACAGTGCTATGGCATCTTGAATGAAATTGAAGCATACTACACAATGAGAGGTACTTCCAACAACCTTGATTTTTTCTGAACTTCTATGTCATGGCATTTACTAGTAATACTTTAGTAGAAAATAGGTCAGTTTAAGGCTCCACCACCATAACATGGTTTCACAGAGCAGGTAAAAGGGAATGATTAATATACTCATAGGTCTGCGTACAATTCAGTATTAATCCCCATGATCAAAAGTCACGAAGCTACTGTCTTCAACAAATTTACATTACTCATTTCATGAAGTGCTCTCAACTGTCCCGAATTTCCACAGGTTCCAAGACTGGCTGTATTTTATTTAGTAGTAAAAAATGTCTGACAAATGTCTTGAACATGATGGCTGACTGTTTCGGCTGTCTGTAATGGCCTAAAATTTCCAAAAACACAATAGTTATGCAAAAATTCAACGCCTGTGTATTAGGCTTGTCCGATGAACAAGAGCAATCAATCCTCCATGTTACAAGCAGCTACTGTACGGTTTAACTGTGATATCCAGCACATCAAAAGCAACCCTCAGGTATGGCAGGTCACTACAACCCGCTCTACATGACTAACTCAATCTAGTCAATGTCTAAAACTTCAGGCATGTACAAGAAAAATTTTGATAGCATCTACAATAATTAAATTACAATCCTGATCCAATCCAGTCATACAAATCATCCCACAATCATCTTGAGCGCATCTGGCATATCACACGTTCTCTCCATACTGCTCTAACCACAAATTCAGGAAGGTCTTCCTCTCCTTCTCATACTATGTACAGTCCTAGGACAGAGTGTTCAATACTATTATTAGCGCCCCTATCACACTGCTGATCTCATCTACTATTTTTCACATTCCACTTTTACATGTGTCTATTCCCACTCAATGCTAACAGCGCACAGCTAACAAGAGTTGGTTTACAAAACTACCATGATAGAACATTTCCCACTCAGGCATGTTCTTTCCCACATACGGGTTAATTACCAATATACTAAGAGTAACACAATTTATTCATTCACCAATACCATCTGAAAGCAACTAAAACCTTTAATGTAGACTTTTGCGTCTTGCTAAGCATCCACTTGTTCAGTCCAAACTTTTTTGCACGCCTTCACATTTTTCTGGTCCCTGAACTCTGCCATTCATCCTCTGTAACTCTACGTCATTTAAACATTTTTGGTATTTTACATTGTTTCTTGTTTACAGTTGTCCTTCTCATTCGATCTTTTTTACCTCACTTGTAAACCACCTGGCATTCACTGCACTTCTTCTGCATCTTCTGTTTTCAATATTTTGCCTTGCTACATCACATTATGGTACTAAGGGAACATAACATGGTTCACATATGTAAATTTGAATTCTAAACACATTTTCTTGCTGCAAACGTTCAGAATTTTTGCAACAAGAAAAATTTCAACCAATAAATGCAGAATTTTTTGCACTTTTTCAAGCAACATAAGCTCCATTACTTTTTAATGCAGAAAATTAATTCTAAAACCAAATATATAATAAACAGTATATAATAAACGGTAACAGAGTTTACAACACTGGACTGAAAAAAAGGTATATATTCAAAATTTTCACCATTTTTGGAAAAACACACATTTTTGGCAGAACTCAAGTTTAGAGTAGAACTGGAAAGTGTATAGAAGAAAAGTAGTTTATTTTGACATCATTAACATTATATAAGCATCAAAATTTTGAAAATCAATTAGTAAGTTGTTCTGAAAAAATACCAATGTATCGTATATCACTCCATTAACCAGATTCTAGACCCTGTATCTTACGAACTGTTGCACTGATCCCTATGTAATTTCAATTTTTTATTATGTAAATTTCCCAATCTCAATGTGAACATTCTTAATCTCAATAAGCTTTATCCTTTGAACTGGATTTTTACGCATTCAATTGAGTCAAATTTCAATTTGAAATTAGAGTTCATAATAATTTAGATTCCATGTAGCCTACCCTGAACAAAATTTTACAGAAAGACCAATTGATCATGTTTCATTGTTTTTACACCTTGAATTAACTAAGAGGAACTATTTGTAAGCTATGTGAACTCTGTAAGGTCACCTTTGGTGGCCAACTCTGCATGGCCACCTTTGTGAACAACTTTGTTTGATCACTGTTCATGGCATTAAAAGTCACCTTTGAAAGTGATCAAATGTAGGAGGGAAAGCCGACTTATTCAAAATCTAATCATTTATTTGAACATGTTAACCACCACGGGTTAAACTAAAGTTTAGTTTTCAGTTGAAATTTAAAGTTGATAGAGGTGAGCAATTTTGAATGTAGCAAACATAAACTGCATTGTGCCTTTATTTAGCTTTGATTAAGTATATATAAAAATTGAGTTTGTGATTCCTGGTCAGTTAGCAGCATTATGAAAATTCCCTCCATGTACCAACGGTGGCTCACGTGCAGCTAACGTGTTAATGCTGTGTAAACTCAGAGGAGGTATGCTTCTATTTCTCTACTAAAGAACAGAAGCTTGCATGATGTTTCTCTTCATTATATTACAGGAAATGAGCAGTAAGAAATGCAATAAAATTACAAAAATTAAAAAGCAAAAAAATTATATGACAGGAATCATTCACGCTCATTGAGTGAAATCAAGCTATTGTAAGGACTACTTCACACAATAGCCATGCACATATTATTTTAATACATCTTGGAAATTGCTAGCAAATTGAAAGAACTTGGGTAAAAAACAATGAATGATTAAAAATGTCTAACCATCACCAATTTGAAAAACTAATAATGAAAGATTTTGTGTTAAATTTCAACGTGAAACAAGCAATTAGTTCTAATGCAAAATTTTAGCCAGTTTGGAACAATTTCAATCAGCATTTATTTGTCAATTGAAAAATTACTTTCAGAATAACATTTTTAGCTAAATCTTGCATGAAAATCAGACATTTTTTAATCTTAATGCAAATTAAATTTTTTGAATGTCCACTGCATTCTTTATTTCATTTAAAGCTACAAACAATATTTTTACTATATTTTTGCTGAAAAAAATTAAAGCACATATAACTTTTACTTTTGATAAACACAGTACTATAATGTGTCAATCAAACAGCCATTTATTTTCAAAATAAAGGGTATTACGAAACTCATCAATTAGCAAAACTTCGATTCACTATGTTAACTTGGAATAAAAGAGACAACTAAAAGTTTTACATTACCTTTTGTCTTGCAGAGCTCTTTTCGGAACTGCTGAAGATTTCAATAACTTTTTCGCATATCTGAATGGAGACAACATAAAGTTATAGTCTAAGCGGCAGAAATTTTCGGCACACTCATAAGCTCTCTCTGCAGTGTTCCGTCGTCAACGTTGCGTTGCACACATGCTGCAATCCACTAGTAATTTCCCTTTGAAAAGTAGAAGAAACAAAAATCAGGACATTGACGGTTATCATAAAAACCATTTGCCAACAAACACTTTTTTAAGCGTACGCAATGAGCCGCTTCTGTTTCAACCTTCATTACACCTGCGTCTACGTTATTCAATTTTCACAAGTACCAACCTTCGAAAATGTCATAACAAGGCTCAATCAGAGCTGCCAATAAAATCATCATTAGATATTTTACAATTCCAAGGGTTTCATTTATGAATCATAAGAACTATAAAATAATTTCAAAAAAACGTGTTTTTAGGTATTATTGAACTTGATTTTGGACATTACTCGCAAACAATATTAATAAGTACGGTTTTGAACAAATTTCCACAACACTGTCATGGTAAATGCACTTCAAAAATTTGATTAATACATGTCAACTTACTTTAAAATTTTCTGATTGAAACAGGTTTACTTGATTTTAAGTCAAATTCTAATTGCGCGGAAAACAGACATTTCAAAATGAGCATTGTGAACTATTATCTTAAGAACTTGACTATTTTTTAATACGTAAACGCACAGCTAAAATTAAAACCAAGGTTGGATTTTTTCGTAACCTAATTTGAAAACGCAGCACTTGAATGAACTCTGTGACATTCTTGTTCTTGATTCAGGCAGACTTTCATCATTTGGATTCCTCATTTTTATTTTCTTTTATTTCTGAACTTGGAAACAGATTATTTAATTCAAAACATAACAATCGAATGTGAATGTTTGGAAATAACTACCCGTCCACTTTTGGATTCCGACGGCATAATACACATATATTTTTGTATGATGAGCAAATATTTGTATATATATGCATATATTTTATATCGATCTGCAAATATAAATCAAAAACAGTTCAATAGCTTGAGATGAATCCAAATTTTTGCAGATAATCGAATCGGCTCGTGTAATCACTAGACGACCTACCTACCATCTCTCAAATGTTAAGATGATGAGGTAATTCCTAGGCATCGAGTGTTCCGTGTATATACTTGTATAGAACGATTCAATACTTCAAACGAATTGAAAATTAAAAACTTGTAATGCAGTGTCACACAATTCTTATCCCTCAAGGTCAAAATTCGAATTTGGAAGTGTATGGCACTCCAACTTTTGAACCGGCGAAAGAAGAGCAATGTCCCAATTTGAGCAATTCAATTACAATATGTTTCACGTTACAATGATCAGACTGTATTTCCTAATCATTTGTGTCAAAAAGGACAGTAGTACTCTTATAGACAAGAGAAAACTATTAACATGTTGCAAAACTTGTAAATAGCTTAGAAATGTTGTCTACAAAGCAATATACATGTTTGTATAATATTTTGAAATGAATGTAAAAATTTTACCCGCTCAGTAGCACTTGCAGTTTGAAATTTTTTGCATTTTGATGTAAAATTTTATACAAAATCTTTACATTGAGCGGCGATGTAAATCGATAAGTAGAATAGTCGCCTCTTCAGCGATGAAATCGCTTGGGCGGGGAAAAACATGCATGCTCCGGCGAAAAAGTTAGACTGGGAAGGCCCACTGTACCGACAGTGGGTTCCAACAGCAGTTCCAGTTCTAAAAATAGCACAGACATTCTTGAGATACTTTTTACTTATAAAAATATAGGGTGTTAGTGGCCGTGTAACATTTCACCCGTCGAAAATCGCGGATTGGTCAATGACGATCACTTACTTGTTCTTGCTAGTCTAATGAGAGAGAACAAAATTATTTTATTTTAACTGCTGCCGATGACTGCGGGAGTTCATATTGAATGTGGAGTTAATTGTTATATGCTATTAGATCATTTTTTACTCAAGTAATACGATTTGCACAACAGTTCAGATTACAATATCTTTTTACAATGTGTTACGCGTCTAAGTAGAGCTCGTCGAAAACGGCCAGGAAACGACTTTAAACGACCCGAATGAGCCCGAAAACAGCCATCGAATAGACCTATAAAATGCCAGTTGGATGAAGGGCCCTTTTCAAGCCGCAATAGGCCAAGTATAGGTAGGAGTCGTTTTGATGTCGTGATTTATGGCACTTTTGGACCCTTTTTGACCTTTTACGACTACTTTCCTACCTGAAAAGGGCGATAATTTTCAATTGGGTTCATTAGATCTGTGAAGTAAACTCTGCCTAGTTCCTTTTTTGATAATGCAAAAGTTGCCTGCGAAGATTTTGGAATGTATTTTCAGTCTTTCTTTCCCTAATAGCTATTAACTGTGAAGGTTAATCTAACCATTGGTAGTTAACTGCTTTACCTGTTACTTTTACGGAGTTCATTCGTGATGGGTCATGTTATTTTTTGTTCTCGGATAATCTGTTTTTTAAGGAACTTGCGTTTAAAAGATCATTAAAATGGTACTTAGGGGCTCGAGTTTGTCGTTAGGTCCAGTATATAAAGGAAAACTTTATATCACCTACTATAAGAGCTTCATAAAAAGTATTAAGAATATCGACGAGGAAATCATATGCTCATTGTCGTCGATTCCTGAATTAGCAGCGTTTCTTAAACGATAACAATTATCATAGTTTTTTTGAGTGAATGACATTCTAAATGTAATGTAGTTGTTCAATTTTTTCTATTCCTGCTTTTGTTTCAAGCTCTAGCGATTACTTCTCTTTGACCTAAGGTACGGACTCGCCATCTCTCTGGCTTGCCGAAGGCTAATCGACAAATTAGTACATACAGTATAGCCTTTTAGTGAGACTATCACTGGGGATGTCTCTCATTTAAATCAGACCATAATGTTTTGTTCATAACTATGTTACTGTGCAACAGGCTGAATTACACATCTTGTTTTTTGAGAAAATACTTCGTATTTAGCCAACCAATTATTATAAGATGCCATTATTTTGTCATACTTTCTAGTTCGAAATTTCCTTTTCAAAATAATTTTCGAATAAAATTTTCAGCGTTATTCATGGTATCTGTTCTTACCTTATTTTCTCATTTTATTCTTCCCATAATTATTCACTCCTAATCTCTTACTTTCTCTCTCACACTTCTTCACTCTCTCAGTAAGTCACTCTCACACTGAGCTTCGTTCTCTCTCTCTGATTTCTTCAATCCCTCGCTTACAAATTCCTCCTCTCATTCATTTCTTTACTCAATTCGCTCACTCCTTCATTCTCCGATTCAGTCAGCTTTCTCTCGTTAACATTCTCACTCTCTCATTCGTGGACTCCCCTACTCCTACAACATTGGGTATTATTGTATGATCATTAATTTCATGTCTCGATAATTTTGGAGGCTATATCATTTAAGATGTTTCTGCTCGATCATCTGAACGATCTTCCCTCCATTGTCACAAAACTATTCAGGCTTTTTCTTCTACATAGTAACATATTAAAAGAACACATTTTCATCGTTTTACTTTCAGATATTTCGACCATCATCGTTAGTATTATAATACTTGCTGTGGTATTTACATAAATCTTACCTACGCTTAAGGACTTTAATATTAAGATATTGTTCAACACTCTCATGTTGCTTATGGGTGGATTATTTTATCATGTGCTGCTGTACTTTCTTGGGAATTCATTCTAACGCAAAAATTGTTTTCTTGTTCCGTAGGTCTCCGACTTTTTTCCACCATAAAAATTGAAACTCATTTTCTAGGAAAGCAGAGATTGAGGAAAAACGAGCAATTCCTGCAAAAACATTTCTGATTGTGCCAGGAGAGCAAACATATATTGATTCATTTATTTCTAATTGTTCACAGGTTAAATTTAAGGCAGCGGCAATAACTGCTATTAATTCAGTTTCTAAAAATCATCCTTGAGGGTCATCTTCAAACTCCCTTCCCCGTGTGTCGACACTCAGTCGGATTATAAACGTTCTGCTCTCCGTTGTGAAGTGTTCAAGCCTTTTCACAGGATTTTACGAGACACTGTAGGTACTCATACAACTGTAACGGGGAAATAAAAGTGATGAGTCATGTCATGCTATTTTATCAAAATTCGAACCTTATGATGTCTAAAATGAAATTTCTGTCAAGTGCATAACGATCACATGCTCAAGGAAGTAGTACTCCTCTAGGTAAGTACTAAGCTCATCCTATCGAGTTCGGATTTTGGAAGCTATCTGAGCTCAGAAATTTTGCTTGATAAAACAGAGCAAAGTTCCTAATTTTCATACATGTTTAACTTGAAATGTTTAACTTAACTTGAGCACAAAATATATCATCGATCATAGGAAGTATAATCCTCACTTGGAAAGACTTAAGGAGCGATCTGTCGCCGGGGGCCAGGCCTTCGTCGTACATGTGGTTGGACCCAAGTGTTTCATTTAATTTTTTAAATCCGAGAAATCTCCAGTGAACTGTTCGAATAAATGTGATGGATGGATGATAGGTGAGGATTACTGATATAAAATTGTGTGCACATCAGGAATCCATAAATATCAAAAGAACGCGAAAATATTATAGGAAACTCTTTACCTGAAATTTAAATCATAGAAGTACTTGTAAAGCAATAAGCATTCTATTGCGAGCTTGCGCAAACTATTCATAATGCCAGTTTTAATTTTCAATTAAGCCAGCAAGCAGAAGCAAACAAGGAAGAGCAGGAGGTAGAAAAACAAGGTTGGGTGAACCAGTCTTTTTTTCGTCGACCATGTGGCAATGCTGACATCATGGCAGCGAACCAACAGTAGCGCTCAGCTCATATTACGTATGGCAACACTTCTAGCCCCATGTCTGGCACCACTGTTGGCATAACGACACGTCGCATGGTGACGTCATAAAGTTTGTTTGAAAAAAACATTCAATTGGCTAGCCGAACTTGAAGAGGTGTATTTTCCCCATAGAAATGACTCTACCTTGCTTCCTTTACCGTGGTATGAGCGAGTGACAGTATCAATGAAACTGCGCTTATCAGATTTGTCCTAAGCCACCGCACACAGACCTCTGCTACCAGATCCTTCAAGCGATGTGGTTCCAGAGGTTCGAATGAGGTGTTTTAGTGTAAATCTGATAGGAGAAATATTTCTCAAGTTTCAAGCAAGGGATAATACTTGACCACCAACAACCCATTGGGTAAAGGCGATTAGGAAGTTTTTAAAACTAGAAAAACACAGCGGTAAAAAATGATGAATGGCAAATTAATAATACAAGTAATTGTGTGAAATGACATTGCTTTCATATTACGCCAATAACTGAAAAAATATCATGGGCTTACTTATGATCCAAGTATTATAGTGTCAAGAAATTTCGCTTAAGAAATTCTTGAGATAAGACACCACAGCCTATTCCTTCTGCCAAAAAAGCTGAACCAAATATCAGGATGCAGATTTCCTGAGAGTCAAATGCCTCACTATTACTCACTGCCACACATACACATCTTCAGGACGTCTCTTCCCCTGTGCGCAACCCCAACCCCAATGCGCATCGGAGGCTTTATAAGCCTCTGACATCTGAGGCATGTCGCTTTCGACCTCGAACCTCCTTCAAGTAAGCACCTCTAAAAACCGTCTCCGACTTTGACTCTCCGAAAGTAATCACCACGACGGCACATATGGTGGCCAGTAAAAGACACACCCACGACATAATATGTATTAGCAAGAAAAGTATTAAGAAAAGAATGACTGGCAGCAACGAAGACAGCAGAATTCGACAACTGCATTCTTCTGTGTTGAGGATTAGTTTCAGAATCCCACGTTCAGCGCTCATCGAGAACAACGTAACCTGGTCAACGTGGATCAACTCCTGTTATACCTTCAAGACTAAAGTACTAGTGTACGAAGCCGGCGAAGACATCGAAATAGTCTTAGAACTTACATTTGGAGCCACACACAACAATCAACAGTGACTACATCTACGTCGTCATCGACCCTACAGTCATCCCAGCGTGCGTCGACAGTATTCTACAAGTGGTACCCACATCTACTCTACAGTCATCCCAGAGAGCGTCTACAGCAACGAACGACTGCAGCTCCTTCATTCAACCCGTGGAAGTTAAGTAAATGCAAAAAGCAGCAGTGCATTCAAATTGCAGCAGCGCAATTGCTATGTAGCTCGTGCAGAGAGGGAGTAATTTTTTCTTAGGTCTGCAAGACGCAGAATATTTTTTTGAATTTTGGCTCAAGGCCGCGGCATCGCCATAGCTCAAGCAGCTCAAGCAGTAGGCGCAACGGCAGTGAAAGCGCTGAGATAGCAGCAGCAATAGCAGCAGTGAAACAGAGCTATAGCATTGGAAAGTGAGTGATATTCTGTTTTCATGTATGTTGCCTCGATTAATTTTTTGTGATTATTGGTAATTATTTATATATTTCTAGGGTGTGTAAAATTGATCTTTGTACAAATATTGATTCTAGTGTTAGGATTGTGTAAAATTGTTTCCCTTTTGCAAAAAAGTGTTAAAATTGAGTAAACTTGATTGAAACTATATGTCTGATACGTCGTCAGACTCTGACGAAGTTATCTGGTCAACAGAGACTAAAACAAGTAGAGGTAGGATAAGTGTGCCTAGATCTCGTGCAAAAAGTGACGCAATGACAGAACCAGCAGCCAGTGCGGCGGTAACGCCAAATACTAGTGCGCAAAGCACACTATTTGCTCAGCAAGTGGCAGCAAGCATGCCTAGATCAGGAACGATCCTGTCGAACGCGGAGTTACCACTATTTAGAGGGCGAAGACGTAGAGAAGACCCCGATTTTCTGGAAAACAAAACGCTTAAGACCCATATAAGTAACCTGCTCGCTAATATGTCCCTATTACCTGATGTGAGTTCAGAGAGTGCCAAAAAAAAGTTGTTGGTGCGCTCCGCTCACAAACAGGTGGGGGACTTTAATTCAATTGTAACTAAGTTGGTCAACAGTGACCTTCATTATTCTTTTGAAGATGTCGTAAAAACTCTAAACGACATATATGTAGCTAAAGGCGAAAAGTCTATCCATGCATTGGCATGCGATCTAAACCAGTTACGTTTCGTTAGAAATGAAGCTCTCGCGGCCCAGTTGGTAACCGCGTTTGCTAAAATCAGAAATCTTTCCGAGCATTTGCTGAATTCCGCCCAAATTGCGTGGGAAAAACACCCCTTTTTTAGGACTAGTGCGGCTCAAGCCGAGTTAAAGCGTTTTGTAGGAAACAGCATAAACTTAAGTCTAGCCGTTACAGTACTAGCACCCTTGCTAGACGAAACCTTCACCAAGAAATTATTTGAGACCTCATTTAATTCATCAAAAGAACTTTTAGCCCGAATGGTGTCATCTGTCCGAAATCATCCGGACAATAAACCTATAATAGCGAGTCAATACGACAGAGAAACCATCGTGGTAGATGTTGCCGAGTCAGAAGACCATTCTGACACGCAGGAAAGTGAAATTTTCTACGGAAATTTGCAAAGAAATCGATATCCAGGACGAAGGACTTTTCCCCGTCCTTGGCTAAGAAATCCTAGAGTAGCAAGAAGTGCCAGTGGCTACATAGGTGACAAAAAGATGGGATCCTTGGAATGTAACACCTTCCGGACCGAAATTTCGAGTCATAACCCAGTGCCATTTGCAGCTAGAGCTAGAGGCTCTCCATCCTTCAGTTCATGCAACGATTCAGGACATGTATTAGCCAGTAGTAGATTCGCTCAAGGAGGTCTAAGCAAACCAAGAGCATCCTACGGTCCCTGCTTTGCTTGCGGAGGAGAGCATATAGTTCGAAACTGTAGAGCGTCTGAGAGTGAAGTCAGGCAATATAAAGCTTACATGCGTAGGTACAGTGCCAATAGAGGCGGAAACCGCCGTGGTAAGCACGAAGTGCACTATGCCAAGGATTACGAAGGAGACCCTAGAAATTTTTTAGAGGAGGAGTAAAAGATGATGAAGATGAAGGTAGGAACGAATCGAAGACCGGGAGTCACCGCAAAACTCTCGTTAACCATACAGCTGTGATCGCAACCGATCCAGATATTGGGATGACAAAGTGTAATCATGGGTGTAATCAAAGTGAACCATATATTGATCCATTATTTAAATGCAGAAATTGGTTTGAATTGTTGCAAGATGAGGAAATGACCGAGAATTTCCCACAAAAGAAAGTAGTTGAAAGGTATTTTAACACTACAGTTGTGGGAGCGAAACGCCTTGGAAAAAAAAAGAAGGCACAGATCTTGTTACGCTCAGAAAATCCAGTAAGCCCAAAATTATCCTCTCCAATAAAGATAATTATTTGCACGTACTGATAGATAGTGGTAGCGAAAAATGTCTCGTTAGTTACAGTAACAATAAATTCCCTGAGAAAGAGTTAAAACCGAGTCTCTTGAGCGTCAGAGGAATTAACGCTAAAACAACGGTAAGCGGAGAAGTTGAATTAAATATCTCTTCACCTGGTACTAACAAAGTACTTGAGACTAATGCTTTAGTCATCAAAGATGCTGAATTAAAGTATGATTTAATTTTGGGATGAGATGTCCTGAATAACGCAATTATCAATTTTAAGGATAACTCAATGATCTGGGAGGGAATGAAAATTCCCTTCAACGATGTAGAAAGCAGGCCAACGATAAGTAGAGGAGCCATGTTAAGTGATATAGTAAACAGCGACTGTTTACTATCTGATGTAGTTACCTGTGCTAAGAGAAGCACCAGATGCCGGGGCATAAGAGGTTGCCGCGAGAGTAAAAATGAGGCTACAAACAAAGGCGGATATCGAAACTTAAAAATCTACCGCGCGGCTGTGCAGCCAGAGCCAGAGTTTAAAAGGCTTAAATCACTAGTGGTTCACAGTGATGCTATAGAAGTACCTAGCAACTGTGTCAAGTTAGTTGATGGGTTCGTGAAAAAGCTCAACCCGGTGAATATGTAATAGCAAAAAGAACGTTGGATAATGGTATCCTAATAGCAGAAGCCATAGTAGCTATCAAAGAGGATGGTCATGTTCTTTTAATGCTACTAAATCAAACAGACGATGCCATTCACTTCAGTCAAAATACCATGTCGTGTACCGTGAAATTATTAAGCCAGGAAGAAGTAGAATCTGAGAGGTATCTCACTAATGTACAGGAAGCGCTCATAGAAGCCAATCAAGTCGATTTGACCCCTGAGGTTACGTCTGATTCACTTAAAGTCATCTCACGCAATGGTGGAAAGAAGACCATAGCTGCTGATAAACTAGAGTCGAAGGTAGACAACAGTGGTGAAAATCGTGAGTTCCCTAGTAGTGAGGAACTAGGAATCGATGAACAAGTCGATAGTGTGTCTAATGTACAAACGGACGTACGCCGTCCTTAAACACTTAATGATATCTCATGTGACGTAACTGACGAAAAACCAACTTTGCTTAATCCACTAAACAATTTCTGTGACGTGATCACACTAGAAGGCGAAACGATAGGTGTTACGAATGTAATGAAACACCAAATTGTGATTAAACAAGACGCACCAGTTTTAAATATACCTCCAAATCGCATCCCTCATAAATATCAGGAGGAGTTGGCCAAGGTCGACCAAGAGATGCTATCCCAGGGCATTATTGAGAATTCAATGTCGGACTACAATTTTCCAGTTATTGTAGGTAAAAAAAAAATGGTGAGATTCGCCCTGTAATAGATTTCAGACAACTCAACGCCATTGTGTTAAAAGAATCATACCCGATACCTCGTGTTGATGAAATTCTGGCCACATTAGGTGGTAATAGCAGATTTTCAAGTCTAGACCTTAGGTCCGCTTTCCATCCAGTCGAATTAGATCAGGAAAGTCGAAAATACACAGCCATCAGCAAAGGCTTTCAAAAATTTCATTTTCGTAGGACACCGTTTGATCTTACTTCAAGTCCAAGCGTTTTTCAAAGAGTCATGTCATCTGTACTGGCACCTATGCTAGGCCGCCTTTGTTTTGTGTTTATGGATGACATATTGGTCTACTCTAAATCAGTAAAACAACACCTGTCTGATATACGAGCTGTCCTTCCGACGCTCAGACTGGCCAAGTTATCCATTAAACTCGAAAAATGTGATTTTCTAAAAAATAAACTAGAATACCCAGGACATATCATCTCTGCCAATGGAATACGATCCAAACATTCCGAAAAGTTGCAAAATTGTCACGTGCCTAAAAATGTAAAGGAGTTGCAGCAATTTCTTGGCGTAGCAAATTATTTCCGTAATTTCATTAGCCAGTTTGCAGAAATTGCAAATCCCTTGTACAATTTGCTAAAGAAAAACACTACGTTTGACTGGAGTGATGACTGTCAGAAAAGCTTTGAACAAATTAAATCTACTCTGACTTCTGACCCTGTTTTAAGACATCCTGACTACACGAAGTCTTTCACGCCTTCAAAGTCTTCAAAGTCAAAGTCACACGAAGTCTTTCACACGAAGCCTTTCCATATTTTTACTGACGCTTCAAATTCAGCCATAGGATCAGTACTCATGCAAGCTGAGGATTCAGGTGTAAAATTAATGCGTCCCATTGCATATTTTAGTAAAAGTCTAAACTCAAGCCAAAAAAGATACAGCACAACCAAGAAAGAATTCTTTGCCATATACCAGGCTCTTAAAACATTTAAGTACATAATTATTGGATATCCAATAATTGTGTATACTGACCATCGTCCTCTTGTCCCTCTTTTTGGGAAAAGATTACCCGAGGACACGTCTATGGCAAGATGGTGCATTAACGTACATTCATATGAGCCTGTTGTTAAATATCTACCAGGCAGACAAAATGTCGTGGCTGACTTTTTAAGCAGACTACCAACAGACAATGATCAATTAACTTTTGAAAAATTAGAAAGCTGTAACCAGCTGCAGCCTGAATCTGAAGTATGCTTAGCTCAGACAAGATCTCACAAAAAGAACCAGACATCATACACCCCAGACGTATCCACTGACTCACAACAATCTCACGCTAGCGACCAAGAAATGACCCCTAGGTTAATTGAATACGTGCCCAGAGAAAAAGACATTTCCTGGACTTTAACCGAGTTCATTCATGAGCAAAAACAAGACACATTTTGTACTGAAGTTGAAGACGCATTACTTCATAGAAGCATGTCTTCCATACCTGACTTACAGAGCTATTTAGTTATCAATGACATCCTTTATCGACGACGACGGATTGACACAAGACCTAGTACCAAATTAACATCTGTAGTGCCAATTTCTTTAATGAATAAGGCTATTTTGGGTATCCATTCAATGTATCACACAGATGCATTACACACTCTATTCAAATTTAAGTTAAAATATTTTAATAGCTTAGAAAAACAATAATACGTAAGTTCGTGAAAAATTGTGAGGTTTGCAAGCTCTTGAAAGCGGTGCCTTCAGTACCTATTAATATTTTGACGGCTCCCATAGCGAAGGAACCGTTTGAAGTAGTTTCAATGGACTTTGTCGATCCCCTCAAAATTACCGGTAATGAAAATAAATACATACTAGTTGCAATCGATTTATTCTCTCGCTACTGCAAGTTATATGCGACCACAAACCGTCGTACTGAAACAGTCATATCATGTTTAGGAAGCTGCTTCGCAACGTTCGGTTACCCAAGAATGTTGCTCAGTGACCAAGCATTAGAATTCAAATCAGTGGCAGTTAAACAATTTGCCAAAATCCACGCTATAGCGAAAAAAGAAGTTCTAGCTTTTAGCCCTCATTCAAATGCCATTGTCGAACGTAATAACAGGAAGATCACTAATTTGCTGAAATTGTACATTAATTCACTTGCTCACACAGAGTGGGATCAGTGTTTGGAGGTAGTAGAGAATGCAATAAACAATTCTCTAAATACCACATTGGGAGGTACTCCCAGTTACATCATACTTGGAAGAGACACGTGTCCGTATTTTAAGGCGGAAACTTTCGACATTTCCTACAGCTACGATAACGAAATAGATTTAGTGAATTTTCGCGCAAAGGAAGCAATTAGAATTGTTGAGAAAGTTAGGAATTTGATCATAAATAACACTGCTGAAAGAACAATATATCGCAACCTAAAACGTAAAGACAAGATTTTTAATATCGGAGACAGGGTGATATTAAAGAACCATTCAAAATTGGACAAATTAGACCTTACGTGGAAAGGGCCGGGTGTGATTACAAAAATCAAAGGACATTGGGTCGAAATAAAAATTGGAGACAAGATTCATATGAGCAACATGAACCATGTTCTGCCTCTAAAATTCAAATAACAACTATAATTTGCGACTTTAATGTTTGAAGGCGTGAAAGACTTTGACAGACATTTCGACTTTGCTAAATACGACCGTATGACTATATGTAACGTGTTAATTAAGTATTAAGTATTTACCTTGCGTCACTTGTTTCGCATTATAATAATCTGATATGTGCTTGTGCCCTAGTATTAATAATTTTCGAATTAACCTTCTAAACAGGTTACCCTATGTTAAGTTTAAGTTGTACTTTTAATTTCAAGTTTAACAAGCATTTCAGATCACGTAGCTCAAGCTCTCACGCTGTGTGCAATAAAAAATTGTTAATTTGTAATTTTCACAGCAGTCAACGCACACGTAGACTAGAAATTTTAATTGCGAAATATCCAAACGAGGGTTCTCACGATTGCAGTGAAATTGCAATTTTTAATTTGTTTTTTGATAACGATCAACACTCACGTTCGAATTTTGATAGCCAATTAAAAATGGTGAGCGCGTTGCGCAGTTGCCATTGCATCACCACAGAATCACTGTTGATGAAAAAATCAACCTCGTTGATAACCTCAACCTCGTGAATACTTCCTGGGAAACTTCCTGGTTGTATACTGTTGATAACTTAACTAATTGACAATCAGTTTTATAGTTTTCAATTAAATTGTCTTAACTCTCAGTCAACCGACTCAGAAGTAGTTAGCATTTCACTGCTAACTTCCACTCATTTCACTGCTGCCTTTCATTTCACTGCTGAAAAAGACATTTGTATTTTGTTTGTGTTGATGATTGTGTTTCGATTTAGTATTTTGCATTTGTATTTGTAACATTGTAAAAAATTTTCTTAATGGCCATGCTAATCTAGTGTTGTTTTCGTTTCAGTTGCAGGTCCTGGTGGCTGAGAAACGTCTTACAATCCTTTTAAAGTACTAAAGAACACCATAGATAGCTACATAGATTGAAGCACATAGATTGAAGCTCATAGATTGAAGCTCCGCTGAAGAAAGCATTATAAAAATTTTTTTTCTCACATAGACAATGTTAACTCGAAACCTACTCGATGTTTCTATAATCGTAATCTAGCCCATAGTAACCATACCTTTAAGTTGTTACGAGTTCTACAGTCTATAAATTTACTTCTGCGCTCACTCCCTTTATATGACAAAACATGTACCGCGTAGTTCTCGTGCTTCCAAACTTTCAAAATGCTGCCAGCTTTCAATTGCTGGGAGAGGTAGGCAGACAGCTTGGCGCCCAAGCGAGTTAATTAAAGCAACCATAAACAAACGGAGATGACCTTGTCTGCAGAGGCACTCAGTTTTCTGTGCAAGCAGGGGAAACTATACCAACTTTAGGCACACACACACACTTCAACTCTACGGAATTGTAGAGTCCCTTTTCATTATATTCATATTTGAACTTGTTTATTACTTTAGATCACAAGATCCATCTTTTAATACGGAACGATATTAAGTTTCCTTTTATGTTTTCCTATGATGTTGAATTATGTTTTTATAATTGTGTACCTGGCGTTTCTACTTATTTTTCCTTAACCTAAATACTGAGGATTTTAAGATTTTTATGTTAGTAGTGTAGTAACTCGTGTTTTAGTTTATATTGTTGAAGAAGAAGGCATTTTTATTGTTAACCAGCTTCGCTGCCTCCTTTCATGCTTGCATTAGTGCGTTTTCTTTTATTCTTTGTTGTGGCTAAAATAAAACGAGGTGTACTATGGATAGAAAAATTGTTTAATTATTTTATTTGAAAATTTGTTTAATTAAAAAAATGTTTTAATTTTCAAAATTTTCCTCGCTGAAGAACAAAATGTTTTACTACGTTGATTAGTTCCGATTAATAATAACAAAATTTTGGTCGGTGGGGGAGAAAATGTGCGCAAACCCAACCCCAATGCGCATCGGAGGCTTTATAAGCCTCTGACATCTGAGGCATGTCGCTTTCGACCTCGAACCTCCTTCAGGTAAACACCTCTAAAAAACCGTCTCCGACTTTGACTCTCCGAAAGTAATCACCACGACGGCACACCTTAGCAAAGCCCAACAACATTAAAAAAGATTTTTTGTACCAATCTAGCCCGATTCAAATCATCTTGCACATTGGGTTTTCAAATGTTTTATAACTAACACCAGGACGCAATGAGGGTTACCCCCGGTCATGCCAGTACCTATTTCCGACACCTGGATAGAGTGGGAACTTGTGGCTGAGTTCTCCCTCTTCCCAAAGGGGGAGAAATCACCTGACAATCACCGGGCAGCACTGTCGGAATTTGAGCTGCCAACACATTCCCGTGAAGGGCGCTTTCTTGATCACTCTGCCTCAGTAACCACTGTCAATAACGATGGTTTGACCTCGCCTCTTCTCAAGGACTCTGAGGTTACAGACTCCTAGAACTATCCCACAGTCACAAATTTCTAATTAACAAAACTGAGCCACTTCCGCAAGCCAAGAACCTCCGACCCCATCCATCTAGACTGTCACAGTCAGGCACTCGCAATCCCTCTCCCCTCATCTCTTACTATTACGCATCTTCTCGCTTCCTCTAACGCAGACATTCTCCACCTTTTCCCCACCATTAACCCCTTCGGCTTGATGCATTGAGTACATAAGGCCGAAATTTACCTCAACCAGGGGTAAATTTACTCCTGGTTGAGAACCTCTGCCCTAACTTAATACCTTGTTTGTGTAACGCTCTTCCAATTTCATTCATCTATCCTCTCTCCAGTCTATCTCTAACATTCTTTCACGAAACACTTGATCACTTTCTCCATCAACCGTTCTTTCTTCATTCTCTCCATTTGGTTAATCCACTTCAACTTATCCCGGTGCACTCTTTTCACGAGCTCTCTCCTAACGCTAGTCATACTTCTCACATACTCATTCCTGATCGCTTATCCCATATTGTCACTCCAGCCATCCTACTCAGACACAACTCGAGCTCAATCAATCAACTCCTATCACTATCTCTAAAGTCCCACCAGATAAATACATCACTAACGACATAAATGTTCTTTCATATAACCTCTTTTTAGCATTCAAACTGAGGAACCTATTCAGTACGTCTGCCTTCAAAGCACCTCACGCTTTGGGCGCTCTGCTTACCAAAGCTTGCCCTTCCTTATCCATAGCTTTCACACGTACAACTAATAGTAAAGTTCCCTGTTGCTATTCAAATGTTCCAGAAGTACCGCGTTCTACGAAGTAATATCAGTTCTCGGACTAGTTGTGATAACTTTTTCCAAGCCGAGGCGACCAACAGCTAGCATCTTCAAAGTATTTAGTCTCCCTACTAATTGACACGGCGAATACAGTATTTTTCCTCACCAGAATCATATCTAAAGAACTATTTTCTTGAAGGCTATGAAGCCTCCACTATCCTTTCCTCTGAATATTATTACAAAGGCAAAACATTGTTCTCATGTGTGAACTTTCATTTTTGTTAACACGACAAAGCTACATGAAGCTAATTCTTGTGTATATGGAGGTAACGAAAGAGTAGCAATGTGGTATTTATTAAAACGGTATTGCTTTCATTGCAGCGACGTCAGGTGCATCATTGTAACGCATCTGCGTGCTTTAGCTTCCCAAAGTGTTACAAACTTGATTAGAAGAACATTATAGTGAAATTGATTGCAGCTGTTACTTTGAATCTCTGAGGTTATTGATAAAGAGAAAAGACGTTAAGCGTTATAGAAGACTGGAACTGTTAAGAAACTTACGGAAAACTAGCAATAAAAGCAATCTGTCGAGAATACTCTTAGTCTCATTTAAAAAAATGAACCAAATTATAAAGTACTGTTTTTCCTTCTAATTATTTTCTGAATTGAGCTGTATCAATAACAATTTCATCTCTGTGATTGGCGTTAATGGATCATTTTTATTTAAGGTAAAGGTTGTTGCTACTGTAATGTGTTATCCAAGTGATAGACATTCGTCAGTTTGGCACTTTATAATTCGAAGTTGAAATGTTATCTATAGTTCTGAGAACGCTGTTTAACATACGGTGGACTAGTAAAGCAAAAATTAAGATGTTACTCACGAAGTCATTTCCAAAAAAGTAGCACTGGGCAATGATTTCATTTCTTTTGTCGTCAGGTGCACCTCCTTCTGTGCTCTCCCATGTACTACCCTATATTAGGTCTCAAGTCTTCATTAATGGCATTTCTGATTGTTACACACACTAGCGAGCAGGTAGTCTTGCACAGGCACACAGGCACACATGCGGTCATGCACAGGCACACAGAGGGTTAGCGCAGGTATGCGTTCACATTTGTCATTAAGTGGGAATTAAGTGGGAATACAAAAACTGCAAACGTAATCAATGAAATTTACTTGACGTAAAATTAATTTTAAAATATACATTAGTTCATATTGTTGTTAATTTTACTAGAAAATATCATAATTATTTTTCTGATTGAAATTCATTTCTAGTTTTACTATCGAACGTTTAAATAATGCACAATGGAGTTAACATTCTTTCGACCTTCTGAATCTGAAACAAATTCAATTCTTAAATTCCAAAACAGTTTCCCTGAGTGGTCCTGGAAAACAGTCCTCCAGTCCAATGTCCCTGAATAGTCAATTAGAACAATCTGTCCGACTAGACCCCCGGAATAGTTTGTCAGAATAAAAGGCAAAGGAATCTCCCGGAATAGTTTCCAGGACAGTTGCCCACTCCAGTCTCCCAGAAAAGTTTTCATAAAAACGGTCTCTAAGAATATTTCAAGAAAGAAAAGTTAAAAGAAAATTTGCCAGTACTGTCTCCAAGACCAGTTTCTCAGGAAAATATCTCAACACAGCCTCTCAGGAGTCTTCAAGAACACTACTCCAGTAAGGTCTACCTTATCAGTTTCTCAAAATGATCTCCCAGAAGAATCGCGAGAATAGTCTTCCAGAACCTTCTGCCAAATCCATCCCCCTTGCCACACACGACGCACCATACCAAGTTCACTCGTCTCATCACAATTTAATAATACCAGTTATCTTCAGTTACAGAAGTCTAACGGAACACAGAACTTTAATTTTCACTTTTATTTGGGTGGTCTCGGGACACTTCTTTTAGGGGAATTCGTACTATCCAATAACAAGATAACAAAGTTTCCAAATTTGGAAACATGTGAAACCTAATGGCATTTGCTAAAATTTATTATGCACATCAACGAGAAAGTAAGAAACCAGATACGAGAAAACATTGAGAGTTTAAATATGCTACGCTAAGCATGAAAATGAATTACGTTTGTAATTGTCCAAGGGAAAATAAATGTTAGGAAACAGAGCAGGATTTGAATAATAAATCAAAGTCGCTTAGGAAAAAGTTGCACCTGAGATTGAACTATCAAACCCTGAGAAGTCTGTAAATAGTCGTTTGAATTACGCTTGAGCTGTTGCACCGAGACAGTCTAGTGGTAAAATTCAATTTTACAGCAAACTATAACATTGAGAAGTACGTTCTCTGCATATAATTTCACTACCTTAAGATCGAATGTCCGAATTACTTTATGTTACCTCAACAAAGAACGAAATACTCTCTAAGTAACAAAAAGTGACTTCGGACGTGCACGAAACGATTCATTCGTAAAGTATTCCGCTTTGTCACGGAACCGACAACAATGCGACTCTTGCAATTTGTTGACGCTAGAAATTGTCCTCCAGAATGCGACCTCTTCAGCACACCTGCACACGTTATTTATTTATCATAAAAGGTGTTACACTGCGCCCGGAAGCACCCACGTCAAAGTTGCTCCACTCTGTGTGCGTGTGTTGCAGCGGCCGTGTGCGTGTAGGTTGCGTCTTGTGCACTTGTCAAAACTTGACTCATTGCCAGAAGTCCTTGTATCGTCTAACTATAATGAACTACCAGATGTCGCAATGCAGTTAGGTTATGCACTCGCTCTCAAAAAATTGCTATTTGTGATTTAGAAATAGCTATGCGGAGTGTGAGCTTATGTGCAATATGAAAAGAATTCGTTTACCCGATCGTTTTAAATTCCTGCCTTTAGCAGCGATGGGTCAAGATCAGGAAAATGTAATGCACATTCAAATTTCGATTAGAAGCCACACCGAGTTTACCGGCTGGATAAATGGATTCTCTCATGAAAATAATGTTAACTGGACTAGGCAAAACGAGAGGGAAGAGACAATTAAATTCACTGATTTGAGCACATGACATTTTTCACTGTTATTTTAAAAGGAAATTAATCGAATTCATTTGGCGTTAATATGCACCGGCGTGCCAAATTTCGACCACACACGCAAACACAAACCTGAACACGGTTTTTCTCACTACAAGAGGGTAAAAAAGAGGTAGTTTTGAGAGCGCTCTAACTTTTGCAAGAATGCGTCTATCGACTTCAAATTACTCTCAAATGAAAGATTGAAACATTCTCTCTTTCCCGTATCAAACACACGACCACGACCCTAACGGTTTTCTCGAAAATACAGAAAGTTTTCGATACGCCTTCCTGACTCGCGCGCCGTCAAAAAAACTTGGGTTCGCCCACTCGTAACTTTCGAAAGAATGCACTCATCGACTTGAAATTACTCTGAAATGAAAGAGTGAAACATTGTTTCTTTCCCACATTGAACACATCACCACGATTCTAACAGTTTTCTTGAAAATACAGAAATTTTTCGAAAAGCCTTTCCGACTCGCGCGCCGTCAAGAGACTTAGATTGACCGACTCGTAACTCGCGCGTTGTCAAAACATCCTACCCTAACAAACGAAATAATAACATCCTCAACTTTACTTACAATGAACAAACCTTTTCATGGCGAAAGAAGGCATGAGCAATCAAAAACAAGTATAATTAACATCAGTGTCATATCATTTCTTAAATCATTATTTTCCAGAATAAAAGCTTCAGTTTTTCCTGTTTTATCAAGGTATGTTTTGACTTCTATTCAAGCCTTTTTGGTGGATATTTAATTTGTCCTGTGCTTATGTACTATCTTTAAACCCTAGACAACCTAGAATATTATTTCCACTTCCTTTTCAAGCATTTGTTGAACCCCGAACTCTACTATTCTATTTTCCTCGCTGTAACTCTGTCTAGATAAGTTGTGTAACCTTGTTTTTTCTTTAGTTTTCATTTTATTCAAGAGTTTAGCCAATCAAATGGTCATTCACACAATTGGTTTGGTTTTATATATTTTCTAAAATTATATTGAATGACCATTACAGATAAATTTTGCTGAGAAATTGATTTATGGCTGTGTATGACAGATTATTATGTCATGTCTGTTTTTATTCTTACTTTTTTGAATCATGTCATTTAGGCGTTTATGCATTCTTCCGGTACGATTTTTGTGTTATGTTTTGCGTGCAGGCTAATGCGTTCATTTGAAGTTTATGTCATTCTTAATGCCTCTGCTTCGATGCCTCAGCGTGTTCTTTCAAAATGCTCATGCATTTTTGGCTATATTTTTTAAAATTTATTTCAGTTCAACAGGCGTTTACGATGCGTCTAGTTCAACATTAACGTTCTCAGAGTATTTACGGGTTTATTGACTATTTTACGTAGAATTCATAGAGATAGGTAAAAGAAACATTCACTTTGGTATTGTTTTAGGAGTTAAATTGATGAATTGACGAAATAAAAATCTCCTGAACATCTCAAGAATATATTTTCAGAAATGAGAAGCATGCTTTTCCTCCATGGAATTGTTCAGAAATTTTATGTAGTCCACGTCCAATACGTCATTGTCCAATTTAATGTATTTTCGGCCTTGACATTTGGTATCGAATTTTCTAACACGCTCCAATATGCACTGAATACAATTTATTTTTTCCTCTCAATCAGCTTTTCTACAAGCGACATGGCAGTTACCATATGTTTCAGTTCATGTGTCACTTCTTGATCCTCATCTAGTTTCCCATGTTTCGCTAACTCATAACGAATTAGAACCAACATATTTTTACTGTTTACTTGCCGAAGATATAACAACTGCCGAATTTATTTTTATGTGTTGATTGAATTCATATCATATTCTAATTTGAGCATTTTAATTAAACATTCAATCATTCTTACAGCCGAAAGTACATATTCATCGGATAACTTTTTTGGAGATAAAGGTTTTAATTTTTCATTTGTATTGGCTCATTCGTCACATTGGGTTGCTTTTGTACCAATCTTCATTTGATATTTATTGAGATTGACGTTTAACTATTTTTCATGAAATTATGTCAGTGTTGCAAATTTTAATGGTATTTTTTACACTTTCTCCTGCAAAACAGGTAATTTAGGCAGGAATGCATTCGCCATCTCTACGATTTCCGCGGTAAGTTTTTCGTACAAGCTAATGTATTCATGTGTAAGTTTTGTCATTCTGAATGTAATTGTTTTGACGTCTCAACAAATTCTTTCAGAATGATTAACTGTTCTCCTTTTTAAATTTATTGCAGGTCAATCAACTTTTACGGTGCACTTACTTCAATATTGACGTTGTCTGAGTATTCACGGGCTTATTCCAGTCCTTCCTTTTCAATTTGTAGCTATAGGTAAGAAAGATTTGTTCTGATATTTTTAATAAAGGATTAATTGATTAATTAAATAATAGTAATATCTTGAATTGTTTCAAGAATGTATTCCCAGAAATTAAATTATGCTCCTCTGCTATGATATTGGTAAAAAATTCTACATAGTCCACGTCCTATACGTCATGGTTTAGTTCAATCTGCTTCCGGCCTTGATATTTGGCATCAAATTATTCAACAAATGCATTTAAAATAGTCTGTTGATTAGAAGTACTGTTGAGAATATTATTATATCATATGTTAGAAGAGAGCAAAGTTAGATATTTTGACAACGCGCAGGTGCGAACGGGTCAACTTAAGTTTTGGACGGCGCGCGATTCGGAAAGGCTCATCGAAGAATTTCTGTATTTTCCAGAAAACCGTTAAAGTCGTGGTAGTGTGTTCAATATTGGAAAGAGAGAATGCTTCACTCTTTCATTTGAAAGTAATATGACTTCGATAGACGCATTTTTTGAAAAGTTACGAGTAAGCGAATACAAGTTTTTTTGACTGCGCGTGTGTCGGATAGGCTTATCGAAGAATTTCTGTATTTTCCAGAAAACCGTTAGGGTCGTGGTCGTGCGTCCGATATGGGAAGCATAGAATGTTTCATTCTTTCATTTGAAAGGAATTTGAAGTCGATGGACGCATTCTTTGAAAAGTAACGAGTAGACGAATCCAAATTTTTTTGACGGTGCGCGAGGTAGATAGCCATGTCAAAAAATTTCTGTATTTTCTAAAAAACCGTTAGAGTCGTGGTCGTTTGCTCGATATGGGAAACAGAGAATGTTTCACTCTTCCATTTGAGAGTAATTTGAAGTCGATAGACACATTTTTTCAAAAGTTACGAGTAGGCGAACCCAGCTTTTTAACTTCGATCTTTTACACCCTGTTTTTTTAGAGAGAATGACTGTGTACAAGTTTGTGTTCGCGCGAGTGGTCGAAATTTGGCACGCTGGTTACGATCAGCAAAAAAAATTCCGGCAACCCTACCTGTCAGTCCATGAGTGCCGAGTAGCGAGCAAAGAGAGCACGCATGCCCAAATAAGGTGTTGCAGAGCTGTGACTGTGACTGACAGAAAACTGATCGTGTGAAAGCTCCTTAAATGTAGGATTCCGCATTCAGATTCTAGAGGGTGTTAAGGTAAAATATCTCTCATGTAAATACCTCGAACATTCGGAATTTTTAACACATTCATTTTATATTCCAAATCAGGTTAAGATAATGATTTGATAGGTATTACTTTTTCGGTGGCTTCAAGTAGAGACCCTTTACACAAGCTTCTTTTTTCTCTGAGTCAACCATATACCTGAACTTTTTTTACTTTCCATTGCTTCATTATGCCTTTTAGTTTCTGACAAAAGTTTGTCATCAGCATTTTTCTTATTAACTGCGGATGCTAGTGCAGCATCACCTCCGGCCACAGAGCCAGCAGCCCCAAGGCCTGGTTGGAATTGTAAAATTAAAACCACCTTTTTTCACAGTATCTTTAAAAACAAAAGAAGTCTTTGTCTTTTTACAAATAGTACACATTCCTTTGACCAGTATCTTATTGTTCTTTGTAATCAAATATTGAGGATCATTGGTGTAATTTTTTGTTACACTTTACACAGTAAATTTTGTAAACACAATTATGTGACTATATTTTAATTTTATATTAGTTTAAATTCATTTTATCACCGTCAGATTGTAATCGAAATCCTCTGTCAGATTGAATCAGTGCATATGCATGTGTATCACCAGGAATATTTGTTTTAAATTCTGCTTTAATTTAAAATCAATTGTAGTTTCTTTGATGCGTTCATTTTGTCTGCTGATATCAAACACATATATGGGAAACATGTAATTAAAGTGTCTGTATTTGATGGCACAATTTTCCTGAGATACATAATCTATTAACATCTTATAAGCTGTAGTATGATTGTTAGAATCAAAATCAATTTGTAAATTGTGGTCAGGAAATCGTTCATTATTCAGCTAAACATATGCATTCGTCAAGTTACAATGATCAAGAATTCCATTGTTTACAACTTGTGAATTAGCTTTCTTAGTTTGAATTGCTAAAATTAAAAATCAAGGTTTTTGAGATCCTGAATTTGGAGTTAAATGTCCAATCTAAGATTTTCTGTTGAGAGTTTACAATTGTTTGTTCCAATTCTCTGTTCAAATAAAGAATAGGTATTGTTATTTTTTCCTTAATATGACAATATAGCTTAATTTTATACTCATCAGACAGTTTGTAAGCCAGCATTTTCCAAATTAATTTTGTAATAGTAATTTTACCATCATCTACACTCTCTTGCTGGTTTGCATCTTTTTCATCCGACTTGAATAAAGCATTAGAATTACCACCTCTTCTCAAAGTCAGAGCATGTTTCACTCCATAAATTACATTCTTAGAATTTTCACAAAATCCAAACACATGTTGGAGTGGGATAGTAGCGCTGAATTTCCCATTACCTGAACTTAAGTAGTCATTTTGATCGCTAAATCCTTCGTTTGATTTTTAATTCTTCTTAGTATCAATGCTCCAGAAAAATATCATGTTTTCTTTTGAATTTCGCGGATAGCTAACGAATCCTTTTAGAGTTGTTGTAGTTCTAGGGTAACTATAACCTTTAATTTCTTCATCTCCAATTCTGTGAGAAACCCTATCAAACAAATGCATTAATCCATTGTTGACTATTGTTATTTTTTCATCTTTAAAATTATAATCACTTCCATCTTCTTTGTTCAAAGCTCCTTCTATATAAATAAAACTTTTACTAGGCAATACAAACTGATCTTGATTCTGGATAATGATCTTGATATTGTTATGTTCTCGATTCAGATCAGTACCTATTTGTGGTTCATAGTTATGCTTTGCAATTTTTTCAATTGATTCATCAACTTTAATGTGTTCATTCCACCTTTAAAAATCTATTTTATGAAGACAATTTCTTCAAATTATCTTAATTTATAGATTCTAGATGTAATTGAACAGTTACTTCTTTACCTCTAGTATTCAAAGTATGTCCATTTTGATCAACAAGCTAAATTCTCAAATCGCACAGTAAATTTTGATATACCGGTAGATAAATTGGTTTATTTGGATTTTCTACAATTTTATATCCTGGTTAGGTGTTTGGGAAAAAGGAATATAAAATAGTATGCAAAGAACCGTTGAGGTATGAGCCGTTAATTGTACCACAATGAACGAGTATTGCGTTAACAGATAATTATGTTCACTATATTTATACTTTCATGTTCTCCAACACCTTCTAAGGTTAATTCTCCAAATGCTAACATTGTTTTTAAAGATTTTTCTTTCTTAAAAAATACTTTTAACGCAGATGAATGGAGAACTATGACGCATTTCAAAGTATTAGTATTTGCCTTGATTTCAATAAAACCTGCTAATGTTTCTTAAATGAATTTGTGTATACTTTATAATTCATAACAACATGTTGGAAGTGTAATTACACTTTCAACACCATTTAATTCATAATAAAATTTATCATTATTTTCATCAATGTTAGGAATAGAATGATAGATGTCTAACCCAATCAGTGCCATTTCGTGAATTTGATTTTTGTTTAATTCTATTGCTGGACTAACATTTATACTAATGTCACTTTTTATTTCACAAATTACTTGTTGAAAAAACCGAGTGGGGAAAATTTAACATTTTAACTCATTCAAATTTATTCTTTAACCCGAATAAAAAATGAAGGTAATTTAATACGGTTGTTTACACATCATAAGCGATGACGTAAATAAATACAGCAAAGAAGTTAAGTTTGCCGATTTGATATAAGCTAAGAAATTTAGGGTTCGTAGACAACAAGCCGGCGGATTGAGCATGCAGTGATGCAACACGCCGGGCTCGGCGCTTTCGGCGGCAGCCCACTTACGGCCTCCCCAATAACAGCCATCTGAAGATCATGAAAGCACAAGTTCAGGTTCAGGTATAAAGTTTAACGAACAAAGTTCAGGTATAAAGTTTAACGAACATAGTTCAGGTATAAAGTTGAACGAACATAGTTCAGGTATAAAGTTGAACGAACATAGTTCAGGTATAAAGTTGAACGAACATAGTTCAGGTATAAAGTTAAACGAACATAGTTCAGGTATAAAGTTGAACGAACATAGTTCAGGTATAAAGTTAAACGAACGTAGTTCAGGTATAAAGTTGAACGAACAAAGTTCAGGTATAAAGTTTCACGAACAAAGTTCAGGTATAAAGTTTCACGAACAAAGTTCAGGTATAAAGTTTCACGAACAAAGTTCAGGTATAAAGTTTAAATTCAGTTAGGCTGCGGTAATTTATGATGAAAGGACCGAGAAACGGGATGTTTACCAATAAATTATTTCTTTGACCTACGGACATGGGTGTCTGACAAAAGCGCTCATACCGTCATCACACTCATCGCGCCCGACACATCCCTTCGGCTCGCAAGTAGAGCAGCGGAGAGACGACGTCCCAGGTGCCAAACTAAGGCCTCTAGTAGACACGCCCAAGACGTGACGAGACGCCGACGACCGGCTCCAGCGCTCTTCAGCGAACGCGCCCCCGGCCGGCGAGGCACTCGCCGAACTAGCAGCACATGCCTAGGTGGCACTCCATGGTTCCACGGCTGAGGCAGGACGTCATGATGGCGATGACAGGCTGAACAGAGCTAAGACGTGTGTGCGTGGTTGGGTTAGAGAGGTGTCTGACGAACATTGAACAGTGCGAGCTGACTACACGTTGGCATCGACATCAGAGGTTGCAAATGAGTATGCCACCGACAAGACGTAGTCAGACACCCAAGTCTAATTTGATTTTTTAGGAGATTTACATTTTATTATAGGATATTTTATACAGTACAATGCTTTGAGATTCCATTTTTTAAACAATGAGTCATCAAACATCTCAGCAGTGTTTTATAGACCTCGTTTTAAAAGTTCATGTGCGAGTATTTGCAGTTCATTAAAAACTCTTGTATTTCCAACGTTAAGCGAAACGAACAATAACTTGCGTCTTTTCACAAGATTATTGATGCTAGATGGTAATACATAATACCTGATCCTGAAACGTCTGAATCCTCTTTGGGAGGATGACAAGGAGGTATAAAAGAAGATGTTGGAGAAGGTCTAGGAGTAGGAGTTGATCTAAAAGTAGACCTTTGTAAAGGGTCAAAAAATGGTCTCTGCTTTGTTGAAGGACTTTGGTGTTGACTCGAAATTGAGGATTCTACGGTGAATATCGGGTTTAATGCACTCACGGAAATTAAGAATTCCGTTCCATAGAATTACTTAAAGAAAGCATTCAAAAAGTTTTATATGAATGACATTCTGCTCGCTGATGCGTTTTTTTTAGATATAACAATAATTACGTTCAGATAGGAATAACATTATATGATCGGTTGCTGCGTCGCCGCATTGTATGGTGACGCCCACTTTTCTGGCGGGACACGCCCACTTCTTGGCGTGAAACTTACAGCCTTGGTTTGGTTCCTATAACTTCAAAGTTAAATAACTCATAAAAAATGCATCAGCGAGCAAAATGTCTTTCGTGTGAAACGTTTTTAAATGTGTTCCTTTAGTGATTCTTTGGAACGGAATTCTTAATTTACTTGAGCGCATTAAACCTGTTTTTGACCAATTCTACTCCTTTTGGGTTTGGTAAAGGACTTGGTTCAGGGCTTGATTCACGACTAAATGGACTTGCTGATCTAATTGCTTCAACTGCAGCGTGAGCTTTTCTTTGTTGAACTAGTTAATAAAAGGGTTTGATAGATTTAGCATATTTCTCTCCCCTATTTGCTTATATGGCACCGTCTTCCCTCAAATAGGCATCAGTTGAATACAACATCTCATACTAATTTCTATTATCTTCACCCTTGAAATCACTAGGATTTTGCTTTGTAAATAAGTCCCATAATTCAGTTGTGCCTTCGTGTACTTTATCTCCAATTTTCAAATCATTACTCATAATACCTATTTTTTTATTCCCTAGCATAACTTTACTACCATCCCATCAAATGCCATAAGCTTTGTCATAGTCATTTCCAAGTTTCCATGCAAAACGAAAGAAATTAAATGCGATAGGTCCAACTACAGTGTTGGATTCAGAAGAGGGTAAAGATAGCTTCTCAACAGGTTTTCCTTTGATAGATTCAAGTTTTTCGAGAGGTATATCTTTTATTGTCAATCTAGTTTGTTTAGTTTTGTCAACAATTTTAGATAAAGGTTCAATCAATGGCTTGTAAACTTTTTTAACATCATGGTATAATTCTTGTTCAATTATTTTATCATTTGTGAATTGCTTTTTTAAACTCTTTGGTAAGTTTAGTAAATCTGATTTATTTTTGATATCAATCAACGCCATTTTTTAAAGAGAAAAACTCGAAAACACTTTAACTTAATACAAGTTTACTCTGAATTGACATCAACCCTCTATAACCCAAATTAATTTCTGCCGTTAAAAATGTTTTCTTACTTGCTTCTGATGAGTAATTTATAGTCACTTGAAGTAATTTCAATGACTGGAAAGCAAAATTTCAGCATAGTTTTATTTTTATTCTAACGTCCTGTATGAAGGACATTGGGTCATTAGGACATGCCGAATGGAGTTGAACAGAGTGGTACAAAACCACTTCTTTCAGCTAAAACCATGGTAAATACAGTTGAAGTACGTACGTTTTTGGTATGGACTGCACATTTTACTCATCAAAAATTAAAAATAATGAATATATATTCATAAACTGTTATAATTTTGTACGAGAAGGAGAATTGTAGATATTTGTCATAAATACATATTGAGAAAAGACCATCAAAATGAAACCAAACAATTTCTAAATCAGGTGAAATCTAATGGGCCATGTCTAGAGCCCATCTCAATTGTCATTTAAAAGTGATTTTTTTACTGGTACAATTCTCCATGGAGTTCTTTCTGCTGACATTGCACATAGTTAAATTTGTATCATGATAAATATATAAATAAACTTTATAATACGCTCACTTTGTTCAATTGTCATTGACGCATCTTCAAAATCGCATCAGCATGTTTCTTTAGCAATATCTTCTGCAATGCGGCATGTAGGAGAGTTAGTATAAAATCTGGGTGGACCCATTGTTACGTAAAAAATTTGGCGTAACGACCCACTGTCCTACATGAAGGACATTAGAAAATTTACTCTACAACTCTACAAAGCCAAGTTATTTGGTTGAAAAGTATTTTCAAAGAAATGTTGAATGGTTTTTGTACGTGCATGAATTATTGTGGCTCTCTATGTTTGCTATTAGCAATGAAATTAACACAAATATGCGAAGTGTATGATCAACCACAGGCATTTCACGCGCCACCAAACTAAGAAGCCCGTGACAGTTGAGTGAGCAAAATATTATGACACACTACACTCATTTATCAAAGCATGACGTTTCTTCTCTTCACTAACATGCGTTACTGCTTGAAAAGGCTCATCTGAACGAAAATAAATGGGATTTTTCTAATGTCCTTCAGGAAGGACAGTGGGTCATAGAGGGTTGAATTCAGTTGCTGATATCCATGAAAGTTCATCATAACCTTTCCACTTGAGGCGGTGGTACAGTGGTTAAGGGATCGGCCTTGCATGTTTGAGGCCCGGGTTCGTATCCCGGCACTGGCGCGGCGATTTTCCCCGTTGGGTATAAGGGAAAGCTCAAGCACAATACCCCACTCAACCCAGGTGTCGGAAATGGGTACCGGCTTCACGGGGGAACCGTCATGGTGTCCTATGTATAGTGTTAGTTATAAGACATTTGAAAAACCAATGCTTAAGATCAGATGGATCAGGCTTGATTGGAAATAAAGCATCCTAAGATGCCGATGTTTGTTTGTTTGACCAGAAGCTTTCCTTTATTCTTCTTAAGAATTTTCTCAATTGCATTAACATCACTACTATATTTTGATAGTTCTTGTTCATAAAAACTTCTTTTTATTTCTTCACCATCCACGTCTTTTAGTCTATAAGTAATTGGTTCAGTAGACAGTATTTCGAATTTAATGAATAACGAATATAATTCGAAAATAATTTGGCAAATTACCCATCCAAAGGGTTTTGCGCTTTTTACTCATCCTTTTCCTATCTTCAATTTTGAGTTTCGGTGATGTGAAAGTTTGTTCGGTTGGAGGAAATAAGTTATCATAAACATATAACGTTTTTTTCCAATGATGCTTGGTCAGGTGTCATTTTTATTTATCTATGATAGCTATTATTGTAATTTTGCATTAAATCTTGTAAAATATTCACCCATTTTTAGTTTTCAAATATGTAAAATATTTCCACATTTTACTTTTTAACGTCCTGTTGAAGCGTTCCACAACTTGAGCTTTGGTTTCATTTTCTGAACTAAATCACTGCATGTTATTTTTCTTAAATAGTTCTTGAGAGGATTTTTTGTGAATCCTAAGCCTTTATCTGTGAACTGTAGAAAGAATTTGTAATTCAAACAGTTTTTGATAATAAGTTTCGATTTCTTCACCTGTCTTCTTATTTATTGAAATCGCCCATGCATTATTACTGAAAATGTCAATTACTGTTAAAATGTATTTGTTTCCTTGATCTTTATAGTTTTGCATGTGAACCAAATCAACTTGCTATTGATCATCAATTTTTGATTCCTCCACCCTTCTCGTTTTGAAATTATGTTTAATTGGTTAATATAGAGTGTGAGTTATTTGAGTTTCTTACCAATTTCACACATAAGTTGAATATAAGCCGGATTTTTTACATTTTTTACCAGTTGATTTATTCCAGTATAACCGGTCTTAGGATAATAATGTAAGTCATTCAAGATTTTGTCACCCACCTCAGCGAGCGTGTTTAGTCGTTTTTTGAAATCTTCATCCCTGTCCAGCTCTTTCCTGTCATAGTTGCGGTTACTAATTTAGCATCTTGTCGAACGATTTTTGATTCATTTGGATCAGTTGTAATTTCAGCGGCTCTTTTTGTTAGAATATCATCAGCATAATTTCTGTTTTTTGTTATTGGATGTTGTGAATAAAACATGTCATGATTCTTAGGGTGCGTTCACACTACGAGCGGAGCAAGCGGAGAAGAGCGGCGCGGAGCGGAGCGGCAATAAGGCTTGTACACGTTCGAATGCAAAAACGCTCGGCTTTTCACACCGACCACAAGCGGAGTGGAGCAGAGCGGAGCGGAGCGGCGCGCTCGGGAAATTCGTTGGGATTTTTTGACGCCCGCTGCGAGCGTTTCTCTTTGGCTCCGCCTTTGGATCGTCATATCTTACAGGGGTAGAGTTGTCGTTTGATTTCAAAAAGTATAAAATCTAACTAATAATTTGTACAACTAATTATGTAAAAAGTATAACTGATGGTGTAGCATGTAATAGTTTTGTTTAATTCTGCCCATTTGGGTTCATTGAGCATTGATTTCTTTTTTCTTTGGCTGTTTCTGATTTGTTAATTTATCATTGCTTCAATTTAAGGAATCTTTTCTGATTTTCCTTTTATAAAGTTTTACTTTTATTTTCTTATGCTGTGTATTTTTTATTTATTATCTTGCTAAAGGAAAATTATGTACGATTTTTGAATAAATTTTTGATAAAGTTTAAAATGGGAGGAAAAGGAGGCCGTATGGTGAGGAGGAGGCCTCAATGAGTGTCTAATACACAATAAGCTGCAAAATATTATGAGCTTAGGTGATTTTTCCAATACTAACGGAAAAAGTTTCAGTATTATGAGAATTTTTCGGATAGGACAAGTCAGCATTTGTCAGTATTTTTCACCTATCTTTCTCTGACACAACCCTGAATTTCCGAAGGGAATTATTTTACCTGCACTCACCCTAAAGTCACCACAAAACGCTCCTTCATTCTTATTGGCCTACGAAAACCTGTCATCCTATAAAGTAATACAGCCTTTGTGTAGAGACTTTAATTTTGCTTGAACTACTTTGGTTTGCATGCATCCTCAATAATCCGTAAATACTCAAAAAATTGCGATTCATCTCTCCTCAGTGCTTCGAAGAGATAGTGGTATTCTCCCTTGCGATCTCTCCTCATATTGATGGGATGGACCCAGTATTTCCGTTTCTGTTTCTTGCCGTCGAGCTATAGGACCGTACTCGCGAAATCCTCCATAGCGACTGATTCCTGTGGACGTCGCTCTGCTCAGCTTACATGTGAGCACACGCTCCGCTTGTAGTGTGCACGGACCCTTACAAGCCTGATTGAATAAGTTAACTCCTTGATAACCTTCTTGAATTCGCTTCTGCTCCTTAGTTCATGGACCGCAAAGTGAGTAGGTATGTTTATTGTTGAATGAACCGTTCGGAACTTGTTCAGATTGAATTTTAGATTGAAGTTTTCTAATCAATGTATTTACAACACCTTTCATAGTTTTTTCTTCATTAGTGATGATTTCAAATCACTCAAATACTGTTTATTTTCAGCAGATAATAAATCCGGACCATAGAAGTCATTTCTATTGTAGACAATCATTTGGGTCAATATTGAATTTAGGCCTTTCACGTAAATCAAAAATTCCGTTCCAAAGAATCACTAAAAGAACACATTTAAAAACGTTTTACACGAATGACATTCGGCTCACTGATGCGTTATTTCTGAGTTATTCAACTTTGAAGTTATAAGAACGTCGTAAATAAAATTGAAGGAACGGACACGTAAATATGCTGTAATACGGTATTAACGTAACAATGGGTGAGGCTAGAGTAAGTTATGGTTGGTTAGTTGAATTAACTGACTTAAAATAACATAAATCAACCTAAAATAGCTTACCTTAACTTGCCCAAACAGACGCTATTAGTTTCCCGCCAAGAAGTGGGCGTGGCCCGTCAGAAAAGTGGGCATCACCCAACAATGCGGCGACTAAGCAACCGACCATATAATTTTATTCCTATCTGAACGTCATTATTGTTATATCTCAAAAATAACGCATCAGCGAGCAGAATGTCATTCATGTAAAACGTTTTTAAATGTGTTCTTTTAGTGATTCTTCGGAACGGAATTTTTAATTTCCGTGAAAGGCTTAAATTCAATATTGACCTTTGTTCCTCAATAAAATATGTTAATAACCTATTTGTTATCATTATTGATCACAATTAGGGTGACGATTTAGATTTTGAAGTATGATAGAAATAGTTCACAAACTCACATTTTTCCGAAGTGCCATAGTGTTTGGTCATAATAAGATTCCGATGTTCTACCCTGCTGTAAAGGGATCTAACAATCCCCTGGTGTTTACTAGTTTCCAGTCAGTTTGTTTTTTCCGTATGATGAACTGTTGTCCTCATAGTTGAAAGATGCTATGAAAAAATCTTTGCCAAACATTCGTTGGAGACCATTTAGGACGGATTACCTTAGGAATTTAGGTAACTTTTTTACAGTAATGCTTTGGTTACTCTATTTAGTATTAAGGAATGTAAGTATTAGGAAACTTGGAGCTTTTTTTAACCTTCGGTATTGCGTAAATTATTGACTCAAATTACCCATTTTAGGTTGATTACTCACATCTGGGCATTTGGCCAATATTCATTGTCTAAAAAAAAGTGGTAATTTTTTGCTGTTGAAGGTAGTAAAAAGTAGTAAAATTTGGAAATGAAATATCAGTAGGCACCCTGTATTAGGAGTGACCTAGGGTGGAGCCTATTTTCAGAACGAATGATTAAAGCTGTGTCGAATCATCTGGTAAGAATTGAGAGAATGCTCAATTTCACAATCATAGTTTATCTCTGAGTAATAGAATGTTTCGTTTGAGTACAAAAGAATTTCAAGCAAGGCCATGAATATAAACTCTCTTTCTATTCCCGTAGAGGAATATTCAAAACTGACTCGTAATAAGGGGGAAGAGGAAGGTCACCCATCCATTGGTGCGCCCCAAGGTCACGCTAGTGCGCATCTTTTGCCCAGTCTAGGAGACTAACCAATTGACGTACTTTAAAGCCAATTTTATCTCTGGATGCGCAAGAAAACTCTGTATCAGATGAGTTTATCAACTGAAAACCTATGATAATCCGGCAGTAGACCCAAACCGTGCCTTTAAGAGCTTCTTTCGAAGGACTTTCGATTGGATCTCAAAAATGGCAAGCCGGTTCGAATTTTATCTAATGATGCAGATTGCAGAAATTCAAACATTGAAACCGAGAACATAGCAAATGTTATTAAAATATTTAAATATGTTATACAATTTGATTTATTAGTTTCATAAAATGTAACCTCTGACTGTAGGACAAATATATGCATTGTCAAAAATGTGATTTTCATCAAATTCTTTTACTTGATACTCATTGACCGAAAAATTTTTACAGCAGACAAAAATGCGGAACAGTTCGGTGAAACGAGAAATCTGCAGATTGAAATTCATAGGTTCGATTATAGACTTATGAAATGATTAATTATGAAATTAATTAATAATTAATTATGAAATTATTTAAGAAATTTCATCTTGGTGAAACGAGAAATCTCCAGATTGAAATTCAAAGTTTCAATTATAGACTTATGAAATTATTAATTATAAAATTAATTAATAAATAATTATGAAATAAATTATGAAATTTCATCTGGAGTGCACATGTGTTACTGATCCTCTGACCAAAATTGTGGTGGATTAAAAGTGAAATTCCTGAAACTGGAATAGTTTGTATATTTACGTGAGTATAGTATGTGACTTTGTATGGAGTGGACTGTGAGAGTAGTATTTTTGTTGCTTGAGAGTTGAGACCGAGCGTTTGTATCGTGAATTGCAACTTGTGACTAGTGTTCAACTTATAGTTCTGTATTTGCCTGCAACTTTGCGCTGAGATAAAAGTGTTGTGGGCGAGAATGGCGTGTAATGGGGAAAGAAGTAGTGTTAGGGTTGGAGGTGCAGATGAGAAGACTGAGTGGATTCTGTGTGCCTGTAATTTTGGATGGAAACGGATGCATGCAAAGGCTTGAAAAGGATGATTAAGAGAGCCCTGAAGGAGTATAAGTTTTATGCTGGAAATGCCTGATTGATGAGAGAAAGAAGCTGAAAGATGAGGTTGAGACTTGAGAGGTTCATGGTTTTGATGGCTGCTTTAGAGGGTGATTTAAAGGATGAAAGGAAGCTGAAAGGAGGAAAGAATGAGAATGGTGCAAGGAGCGCAAATGCAATGGATGTTAGGCAAATGAGGATGCAGATGTGACGGATGAGAGTAGGAAGATGAATGAACAGGATGAAAGAAGTGCAAATGAAAGGAGAGTGAATGTGCCTGTTGATGTGCCGCATGAGGTGCATGCATCTGTACTTGAAGTGAGTGAAAGAAAAACAAATGGAAAGAATGAAGTGAGTGAAAGAATTGAACAAAAGAGGAGTATGGAAGGGAGAGTGAGACCTTTGATTAGAATATGTGGAGATAGCATGGTGAAGAATGTGGATAGGTTTGTAAGGAAGAGTGACAGGAGTGGTAGTTGATGAACGAGCATGAGAGGAAAAGGAGTGGAAGAGATTTGTAAGCATGCAGAGAGAGTGATAAATGGAATGGATGACGGTATGATTGTACTGCAAGGAGGTAATAATCGATTGCTTGAATGTGGGAAAGAACGTACGGTGAATGCAATTATGAAAGTGGTTGAAAGTGCACAAAAGAATAATGGTAGAGTGGCTGTGACGAGTCTTCTCAGAAGGCCTGCTTATGATGATGATGATGATGAGTATGAAAAGGTGCGTAAAGAGGTAAATAGGGAGGTGCATGAAAAGATTTTGAGTATGAGGGCTGAGAGTGTGAGAAAGCGTGAGTTGGGTTTCAGCTTTCTAGATATGGATAGCGTGATCCAGGATGGATGTTTTCATGGAGACAGAGTCCATCTTACAGAAGAAGGTGAGATAAAACTCTCCAAGAGATATGTCCAGTGGATCAGGGCTACTCTTATTATGATGGAAGCTGGAACAGGATGAATGGAAATCTGTCTGAGCAAAAGTGAAAAATGTCTTGAATTGTCCAATTGTGTTGTAAGGTTGGAAGTATAAATGTGCGTGGATAGAATGCAGGAAAGTTGGATGACCTTGTAGCGGAATTTGAGAATGGGAAGTTAAATTGTGTTGGGGTAGTAGAGACCCAAATGCGTGATAGTCAGTTTAACGTGTAAAGAGAATAAGTACCATATGAATGGAAAAGGGCGTGTAAGTTGGCACAAAAGAGGTGGGGGAGTTGGTTTGATTATAAAGAATGATCTAAATTGGAAATTAGAAGAACTTTCTGTTAGAAATGAACCTGCGAGTGAAGATTTGTTAGCAATAAAGTGTGAAAGAATGCATGCCAGAGAATGTGTGATTGTATGTTATTTGACAACTGATGGGATTTTAGCTCATGAAGAGAATGTAAAAAAGTATGAGATATTAGCAAGGATAGTACAAGAACATTGCAGGTGCCCTCTTATTGTGATGGGTGACATGAATGGCCATGTTGGTATACTTGGTGAACCTGTGAATGCTAATGGACAAAAATTGATTGAGTTCTGTGATGAAAATGAACTTGAAAATCTGAATGTCACAATAGGAAATGGCTTGCATACATGGCAAAGCAGGGAATGGAAAACTGCAATTGACTATATGATAGTGAATAGTAGAGCAAGAGAGTGTGTCAAAGAAATGTTTTTAGATGAAGATGACTTTGATATTGGTGGTGACCATAAAATGCTTGTGCTTGAATATAATTGGGGTGGAAAGGAGTCAATGCAGAAGGTCAGCAGTGTAAAAGAAAATTGGCGGATGAAAATGGCAAGCTGGGAAGGATTTAGGAATGAGTTGAGTAGATGTAACTGGAACAGGTGTGGAAATGTAAATGACCTAAATGATGAGATTGCAAGAACATTGTATGATGTGGCTGAGCAAAAGATTGTTAGCATAAAATACAGGAAAAGAACAGGGAATGCTAGGTAATTTATAAATGAGATAAAGGTAGAACAAATGAGAAGAAAGACATTATATAAGACACAACGCAATATGAGAAAAATGTATGAAAGACATAGAATTCCTGAGGATGAATGGCAGAGTGTATGGAATGAGTACCAGGACCAGCAGAAAAAAGTAAAGAGAATGATTAATGAGGCTAGAGTTAAAGAGGAGAGACACCAAGTTGAAAATCTAAGAAAGGTCCGGATGGAATAAAAGATTGGTATAAGTTTATACAAGGTAATGATAGAGGTAGTGAAGATCAAGTCGACGAATCAGTAGTCAATGGTTGCAGTGTGCAAGATAGGATGCAAATGGTGAAAGCAGTGGAAGAATACTGGGAGGACATTGGTGGAATGAATGAACAGGTAACAGATGATGAACCCGTAAACTTTCTGATTGATGAACATGAGCTGCAAATGGAAGACAAAATCACTTGTGAAGAGATTGTAAATTTTTTGAAGAGATGAAAAATGGAAAGGCATGTGGCCCTGATGAAATCCCATGTGAGTTCTATAAATGTGGAGGAGAGAGTGTAGTCAGTATGTTGAAATGTTTATTTGATGAGAAATGGAAGAGTGAAAGAGTACCGGATGACTGAAACAAGTGTAATGTAGTCCCATTGCATGAGGGTGGACATAAGAGTATGAAAGAACTAAAAAAGTACACACCAATTGCACTGGCTGATACTGTATGTAAGATTTTTTGCGGTATTTTGAATGAGAGAATGAAAAATTTAGTTGAAGAATTAGGAGTCCTGGGAGAAGAACAGAATGGTTTTAGGCAAGATAGACGTGGGGAGGATAATCTGTTTGTAGTGAGTGAAATGATTGAGCGAATGAGGAAGGATGATAAGAAGGTATATTTAGCATTTCTGGATATTGAAAAGGCGGATGACAGAGAGAATTGGGTTAGGCTGTTTGAAATTTTGAGAAAAGTTGGGTTCAGCAGAAAAATAGTTAACATTGTACAAAGTCTATATGAGAACACAAGCGCTATCTTGTGCGCAAACCACCTGACCAGTGGAAACTAACCCCGAATTAACGGGCTCTACTGCACACACATTTGCCTATCACCCATCTGGGGCCGGTAACGCTAGAATAAAGATAATTAAGGACAAGCGGAACATAAAGGCACAGGGCTCACCTGAAGTTTCGAAAATTATGTTCAGGCGAACAATCTTCAATGTAGCCGGCTGTCGAGGACACAAGAGTCCCCTATAGCGAGGGTCGGATTGCCGTAGAGCAGCGGCACACTTAAGGAGGTGCACACACGCCCACGGCTTAGTTCAGTCTGTCGTGTCGACCTTTGGCTGACACGCTCGTCAGCTTCCCCGAATCCCTTGCTATGGCTTGGGACTCGTTGCAAGAAGAGCAGACGAACATTTTTTGTTTTCATATACGTTTTTCGCCGAAGATGTGAGAAGCCCCCGCCATTGCTCCGCTTAGTCTTAAATTACCAGCGTTAATAATTTTTCGGCTGATCAAGCGAATCACAGCCCTTGAACTTTATTGCCGAAGGCTCTTAAATCAGCCTTACAAAGTCCGCAATGGACCTCAGCGTTCGAGCAATGGCTAGAATTTCGACACAATCCCGGCAAGAGAAGAAACGGAGGTTTCATTAGAAATTTCCGTTACACAGATTTTAAATACAAACATTTAAAACATCTATGTTACTTTCCAGATGAAGCATAGAAAGAGCACTTATCACATTTATGCGCATATAAATTTCAAATAGTAAACACAAAGTAGGAAAGGAAATTATAAGTGACCTCGCCTAATCAAGTCAGCAATCTTGCCACGTTGCTGTTGAGCTGCCTGCCGTTTAGGGCGTGCAGCTGTATCAATTTCAGGTTCCTCGGAAAT